>NJRL01000320.1:123021-134057 GCA_003063815.1 Aphaenogaster rudis | reverse complement strand
AAGAAATATTAAAATAATTTGTATAAAATTTTTGTAATTGCCGATACTTTTATAGATTAATTTTTATTATTGAATGTGATAAATGTATTTTAAAGCGGAATGTGGAAAAGTACTCTTTACTCAATATGAAAGAATGATGGAATTAAATTTTGTTATTCATTCACAGTCCTCAAACAATCATTTGTAATTTGAAGATAAAATCTTTTTAAAATTTTCGGAAGAGTTAAAACATTTTTTTCTTATTTTTAGAATTCATAACGCATTTTCAAAGTTTGATCCTTTCGTTCTGCTGCACTCTGTACAGCGCCGGCACTCATCGCTGCTTCACTAACCGGCCGGCGTATAACACGAGGTCGATGAAGCAGAAAAAGGATCTGAACGAGCGTGATCGGGCTCGATAGCGAGCGGATGACAGGGCTCTTGAGCACATCCGGTACCCGGCTTGTTTTCCTACCTTGTGACTTCGGGCTGCCGGCCGACATAAAACGTTTCGTTGCGGCTGCTTGTCGTGGTGTAGTCGGAGGCGAAAAACTTTTCTTCACCCCCACAATTCCTCGATGTTCGTTCTCGAATCGGTAACGGCGTCGCGGTATACTCACGAGATTTACCTCGTACTTCGTCTTGCTTAAGCTTTCTTGTGTGTTTCCAGTAAATTAAAAGACTTTATCACACCGCGCGGGCGTTTTGTTCAGTGAGCAATGCGTCTCTTCGTGATAAAATACGGTAATTACTGATAAAAGAATGTGATGTGTTCTTCGTCGTATTCATTAGTTTTCAAAGAGTTTCAGAGAGTTAAGAGGCACATTCTCCGCTTGACTGCGATAAAATTAAAAAAATTGAATTCCCACGAATTCTATTGTTTATTAAAATCTTTAAAATGTGTAACATTATTTTGTATCAAAAGGAGAGAAGATTGGCGTTCAAAGATAAATTAAGCATACAGTGCTTTGAAATATAAATATTATTACTATAGTATGGTACAAGTAATGTGCCTGTAATTAGAATTTTTAATTAAATTATGCATATCTATTAACACAAAATTACATAACATGATATTCAGGTAATTAGAGAACTTGCTACTTATACTTTATGCAGAGAATTATACAGAGAACATAAATCTGTGTCATGTCAGAGTGTCTTAACTTTAATGTCTTAACGATTAAGATATAAACTTCTTCCGCAAAGTCAACAACAGCTGAGTTTAAATTACGATGTTAGAGATGCGAATCTCGTGCCTGTTGTCGGGAACATAAAGCACGATGCATTTTACATGCAAGCGCTGGAGCACAACGGAAATCGATAATACTTACTGTAAATTAGCAAGTTTATAACAACAGCGCAAAGCCCCGATATTAATTCAATTTTCGCATTGATAATAATTAATTTGGATCTACTTAGTACAGAAAGTTTCCTTTTTCTTCCGCGGAGATAAAGAGAATTGTCGTTTTAATTTTGTGCAAAAAATTCTTACGTTTGTTAAGAAATTGAAGTCAATAAATTCGCTTGATTCGGTTCGGAATATCGATCTAACGGAAGAGTATCCTTCGCGGCACAGGATGCGCCATAATGGCACGCAATCACTCACACAAATCTTCCACGAGGCGAATCCTCGTGCCTTTGTCCATCGGACAATCCCCGACAGCTGTGCGCGACGGGTAATCAACTTGCATAAACACGCATGCATAGCTTATGCACGTAGACGAGGAGCGGAGTGTCATGAGGGATGCTCACCGTTGCAACTGATGTGGATCGGCCGAACTGGATGTGGATCGGCGATGTGCATTCAATTGCAGGAGTTATGATTCGATCGCCGAAATATAATGCATGCCGAGGTTGTTTTAGGAACTGGTTTTCGGCAGTATAAAATGGTCACGAAATGATGCATCGAAAACAAAAAAAATTTGATAAATCAAATTTCAATTAGATAACTTTTAAAACGTTAGTTTATTTAAATCTTATTTTAAAGGAAGAGAAATATAATTTTAAATCTTATTTAAAAAATAAGAAAATATAAAATTACGCCTTTAATGATATTTATAAGTGAAGTTAATTCTAATCGGAATTATTTTATTGGTTTGCTTTAATTTATATTTAAATCTAAATTTAATCGTGAATAGACTAATTCCGAAATATATAGATATATGAATAGACATGGTTACCTATCGATTTACTATTGTGGTGTTACTAGTGATCACTAGAACATACGATTGAATAAATTAGCAAAGCCTTATTAGCAGTCAATTAAACTTGTATATTCTATATTCCATTCAGAAGCATGCTGCTTGAACACATTGTAAATTTTGTAAGGTTTTTCTAAAAATGATGAATTTTTATATTTTTGTTAAGGAAATTTGACTTCAAATTTCACAATTATATATTTCATCTTTGTCAATTTAACTATTATCTTCAATAATTGTATAGTATTTAATTGCAATTTTGAGATTATTAATTAAATAAATGACAATAAATATATCTGGGGCAAAAAGATTTTCAGTTGTAAATAATTGAAATTGCGAGCTACTTCAGAGGGATTTGTTTTTATTGAACAATAGTCAATAGTGTATATGTGACAGTGCGCACTGGTGAGCAATCTCATCAATTTCTCACTTTCTATGGTCTCATTGCTTTCTATAGACCAATCTGTTTGCAGTAAACCTTGATATACAATACTTGTATAATGAATCCACGCGATATATGATCGACGTATATAATAAGTTCCAATTGGCGGAATTAACAATTGCATTACAGCGGGATGGAAATTAATCCGTCACGAAGCCCTAGCAAATTTCTATCACGGCGACGTATTGATACAGTAAAGTGCACCTTGCGTGATGCCAAGTTACGGTTACGTTCTGTAATTGCTGCCGTTGCGTCATAACAAACGTAATTAAACTTTAATCGCGCAATGTTGCGGATTAAGCCGTCACAAAGATGCCGCAAGCGGATCAGTAGACATGATTTAGATCGAATTATTGCTCGCAATTAATTTCTCGATTAACTGAGATGATGAGATACATCTTTTCGGGAGATGATAATTTTCCAAATGATAAATGCTTTTGGCGACTGTTATTTATTTACCAAAATTATTGAAAATTATTCTTTTTTATCTATAGATTCTTTTTTCCAGATGAAATCAATTTTTTCTTAGCAAAAATTCTTTGCTTGGCAAAGTGGAGCATCATTTTTTTACATTTTTCTTAATTTTTTACTTTAAATGTCTTGACAATTCAACGTTACAATAAAATTCTGCTCATGTTTTTCGCAGTTACAAATACCTTTGTAAATTTGTAGCATATTTTTCAGAGATTTTGATGTATAATCCTTATCATTTTTTCTTGACGTTTTGTCTGATGACGAATTATAACGTACTTTATTTTTAAACGCGATCTGGTTTACAAATTTACAGATAGTATCTATCGAGGGGTAAACCGCTGACCAAAATTGTGTACACCAATGCCTAGTAATGCCCAAAATTGGGCATTACTAAGTACACAAAGTACACTAAAAGTACACAAAAGTACACAATTTTTGGGCATTACTAGTGAATTTTTTATGTAATGCCCACTAACGTGCCCTAGTAATGCCCACTAATGCCCCCAAATCTGTACACCGCAATGCCCTCAGCGATTTACCCCTCGGTATCTATGCATTGAAGCTGTGAATGTCGATATATATATTATCACATAAAGTGGTCCGCTATCATCTATCAGCAGGATGCAAAAATAGCGTTAACGCAACGTTTTGAATCGGGCGCGATATTACAGAATTATGCATGATTGTGGATATTGACTATGTTTGTACGCGTTGTTATTGCCTGCAGAATAGAACGCGAAACATTTAGATGGTTATTATACACTGAAAACATGTTATGGAAGAAATACATGGTAACTGTTTTCGTGTTATTCGATACCAATATATGCGAATATATACAGGATTTTATTCAGTTATAGAATTTGAAGATGACCTTTTTTATAAGGAAAAATGATGGAGATTATAATTATATTATGTTATCTAAGCATTATGAGTTAGAAAATGAACAGTTTTTGCGAATTATAATTTAGAACTGTAAACAGCGAACTCGCGTTTTTTTTCATTTTGGACTATTATATTTTCTTAGAATCTTAATTGGAAATTTTTAATTAAGTATATATACAACTTATTCGAAGTATTATATTTATTCACGGAAAAATTGTTATGGTTGTTACAACAACGTTCTCTATGATTGGAAGAGAAATGTATGTGAATTCAAGTTATATTGATATTACATCGAATATAGTTGTCAAGATATGCCTATCTATACAATTCTCACAACCGTAGTTTTTACGATAGGTAAGATTTTGTTAGAATACTCTTATATATGGTTGCTCCAATCAAAGGATTATTGCTGTCTCTCTAATATGGTCTGCAGAACAAATTGTACACGGAAAAACCGATAAGGTTGCCACAACCACAATAATAGTAATATTTGGTATAGCCACGTCCTGTGGTTGTCACATTCACATTGATGTGAAGGCAACTATATGCATTTGGTACAGCAAACATACTGAATGTTGAGACAAACATATATAGATGCACTACACAAAACAATGTGAATGTGACAACCACAGGACGTGGCTGTAATGTTATTATTATTGTGGTTGTGGCAACCTTATTGTTTTTTCCGTGTATGCTTGAGAGATCTATAGAATATAGTTGCACGGCACAGCACTAAGAGTTCAGTTCTATTGTAACAATAGAATGGACAGCAGCAGATTATCAACTCGCAAAGATAATTTTCAAATAAAATAGTGTGTTATATTGTGATCCTTGTGCATATTATTGATTGTGAATAATTATGAATAAAGCTTGCGAACTTTATCTTCAAGGCATACATTGAGAAAAAAAGCTGTTGCTTCAATTAAAGTGGTATCACGGGGTGCCAAAAACATAAGTACTTCATTCAATTGTATTATTATTAGACCCAATGTCTGCATTTTTAAACCAATAATTCAATCATTGTTTTAATAATTCAAATATTGGATCTATTAATAATACAATTGAATGAACTACTTATGTTTTCGGCACCCCGTGATACCACTTTAAAATTGAAGCAACAGCTTTTTTTCTCAGTGTAGGATTTGAGAACTTTATTCCTATTTTCAAAGGTAAGATTCAAAATAAAACATTTTTAGGTTACAGATAGAAACATGCATATGATTATGGTTGCAGGAACCATAGTTATAAATAATCATTACGGTTGTAACATCCTCGCTAAGGTTGGAGCAACCATATAGGTCACTTCCAGAGTACTATGGTTCCCATAACCCTTTTCTATGGATGGGCGAAAAATAACATTATTATTCTGCTGTGGCAGCCTTAACTTTTTTTCCGTATTTATAATTATATAATTACCATTTATTTAGAATGCGTCTGATTGTGAGTCTCCAAAATTAGTGTACAGCATGCGATCGAATCAGTAACTTTATTGTTTGGAAAATCTTGCGTAGCAAATTCCGCAATTGAGCGAAAGCGGAATTTACATTCTCTCAGTGACCAGCTTCGTCTGTCAGAAACAATCTGCATAAGCGTAATCTCGTAATCACGCGCGACGGTTGAGTCGAGAAAATAATGCAAGGACTACCATGCGCCCCGAACGCTCGCGGGGCATGGCTGACCCCGTTTGTTCCTACAAACGGAATTAACCCCCAAAAGGGAATCTGCATATTTCTGCATCCGAGAGCTTCAGACGCGGGAAATTTGTTGGCGAAATCACTCGCCGGGATGTCTACCGGTTCTTGCACGGATGCTCGACTCCAGAAATCCAGAGTCTGATTTAATGCAAAGATGGGGGGTGAAGCATACCGGACTTTTGTATGCCGGGTGTAGTACTACGCTGCAAAAAATAGAATAATTGCTTCCACAAGCGAGAGTAAAAATAAAACGTCTAATTATTTATTCGGCTGAGTTACGCGAGATGGCATAAATATGTTAAATATTGCACTTATCTGCATACGGCTTGTGTATTCTATTTAAAAATATAGTCTTTCTCAACCACAAAGTTCAAAAGAAATATTACATATTTTGATATAGAAGTGGCTATTTATTTCTAGTAAACATATTTAGATGCAAAGTTAACAAGTGTAAAGTTATTTTGAAAGAATTAAAAATCGTATGATTCCTAATCCTTTCGTTATAGCAATTGTTTGGAAAACAATCTAAATCGTTAAGAAAGTCGTTTGATAATTTAGCAATTCATACGTAAAATTTGAATAATGTGTATATTCCGATAAATCGGAGAAAGGAAATAAGCGGAGCGTAACGAAGAGGTAAATTCCCATAAAGAGCATTGATTCAGTTTGTGGCGTACTACATTTCTCGGTCGGCGGAATATAGATGGCGATTTCAAGAATGTCAGTCGCGGCACACAGTGCAGTTGCAGTAAAACGTTCCGCCGAGTCGGGAGCGCATAAAAATGTTAATAAAGCCGGGCATAAAATATCTTAATATTCCGTATACCCGAGAAACTGGCGTGTGTGCGAAAGAAAAATTATTAAAGTCACCCGCCCGCACGTTGCTCCGGTGCCGGGATAAACAAATGAAGCGACGCGGCGTATTTTTATTCGTTCTTGCGCATTGAAATATCGATGAAAAGCGCAGATCCTTCGGTCCGACAAGCGGTGAATCTGCATATTGTGATGCGTTCGATTATATTCGATGCTGATTTCGCAGAATTTACAATTTCGTATATTGTGGAGTAGAATATAAAACTTCCCGTTCTTGAATAGAACTCAGGAGAATTCTGTATTTCTAATTTTAGAATTTTCGATTTTTTCCCTTTGATTCTTTATTTGCGAATCTCGTATCTTTTAAATTTTATTAACAAATAACACACATAAAGTGTTATATATTTTTAGTTTCATCATTGTTTAAAATTCACATCGATATTTTATCCTCTTTTGTCATGTAAATGTCACGTTGATATCAAAACTACTCCATTCTGATGAGAGAATAGCAAAACGAGTTTACTCGCGAAAAGAGGATTTTTTCTGATTTTTTAATGTACACAAGTATACGTTTTTTCATGTAAAGATTTAATTAATTCGAAATAAAAAAGCACTCGAAGTAAGCTATAAGAATATGCAATAAAAAATGGGGTTTCAATAGTAAAAATTTATCCGTCTTTCGGAAGAGACGTTAAGATGTTGGTCCAATGGGCAAAGAGTAGGAGTTGTTAGGAAGGATGGGAAGGGTGAAAATGCAAACCCCGAGGGGACGCAATATAATTCCTTTATCCTTAGTAAAAATTAAAAAAAAACCTAAAATAACAATTTAGAAAAAATAAAAAATTTTATAAATTTGAGGAAGCAAAAGAACCCCTTTACCGATCATCACCAAATACAATACGAACCTTCCTCTTTAATGATACTCTACATTTAAAAAAAAAACTCAGCCCGATATCTCAAAATTTGCGGAAGTTACAGCAACCACAAACATCCATACACACACACACACACACGGACATTTTGTTAAAATCGATCGAAACGTGTTGAACAAACGAATGCGTGATTACTATATAACATAATTAAAAGTTTGCTGTTTACAGATGATTTACTATTAATTAGCATTACTAGTCATAGCATTACTCCTTTGCGTCGCGTAAAGCGTTGCCTACGACTCTTTCAGTGCTGTTAGCACCAAAAATAAGAAGAGTGGCGAAAACTTGGAAAAGCAGATGTCCGTAAACTCCCCCTTTTGGTAGGCACTTAAAAGTTACTTTGGACTTTCGCGGTCGGCACTTTGAATGCGAGTGCAAGAAAAAGAGTACGGGAATTCGCGCAATTTCTTATAACTCTCTTAACCATCCGGGAACTATGCGCAACAATCAGAATGTTACACAGCAAAATTCTTGCAATTCATACAGCATGTTTACTTGTATACGCACATTTTGTTGACGATAACAAGTAAACAAGATGTTTTATTAAATCCTGTCACAGAAAATCGTTATCAAATTTTATCGAGAAAACATTTCAATTTTATTACAGAAAATAAAGTTCAAAAAGAACCGCCAATATCTGCAATGTTATACAGGGTGTCCCATTTTAAAGGACCCAGTGCTATATCTCGCGAACCAATGATTTTATTGAAAAATGTTTCAAGTAAAACGTACTCTGTTTTAAGGGGGACACCTTACGATGGGTACACGTTTTTTTCTAGATAGAGGTATTCCTAAGATTTTAAGGTGACCTTTATTTTTTTAAATGGAATCATATGATTTCTTTATATAATTTTATTCCTCCAATTATTTGGCATATAAAAGTATTAAGGTAGAGTTATCAAAAAATGAATAATTTACAAGATATTTTATATCTCATGTCAAATATACCAGAATAAAATATAAAATATCTCGTAAACTATTAGTTTTTTTAATAACTTTACCTTAATACTTTTATATGCCAAATAATTGGAGGAATAAAATTTATATAAAGAAAATCATATGATTCCATTTAAAAAAACAAAGGTCACCTTCAAATCTTAGGAGCACCTCCACCTAGAAAAAACGTGTGTCCATCATAAGATGTCCCCCTCAAAACAGAGTGAGTTTTACTTGAAACATTTTTCAATAAAATCATTGGTTCGCGAGATTTAGCACTGGGTCCTTTAAAATGGGACAACCTGTATGTACGATATTCTCGTTTGACTTTAATTTCAAAGAATAATATACGTTCACTTTTCGCTAATTCTAGGACAATAAGTCAACGGCAATTACTGCTACATATGTGTATTTATCGTGAAATCATTTAAATGGGCTATATTCACTGGGTTACATTTCTTAATATGCACTTTGTGGAATCGATAGAGAGTTATTCCAGCGAACTGCTCGAACTCGTTTCTGTTATAAAGGGCGAAAAGAGAAGATGGAAATGGGTCTTTTTTTCGATCTCTATATCGCTTTTATTACTTTATCTTTCTCATTGCCGACGCGCCCCATTGCGGCAACGGTGGACGGAGGCACCTTGTAATCAAACGGATGCAAGTTAATCGAGCCTCGCGGCAAATATTTGTCCCTACTGAATTCGACCACTTGCAGGAAATGCCGATTATGACTTAACGATAATCATGATTTCCCACGAGATCGAGCTGCCGCGATCGGGTCGTTGCTGATACGTTCAATAACGGCAATAGCGATATTTGCAATCAGGAGAAAGTTATTTTACAAAAATTTGTTGGAAAATATTGCACGACTATTACTGTTATTATTATTAGATTAGAGAAGAAAAAATCTGGAATTTACGATGACTTCATATAAAAAACTATTAAGTTCAGCACTGTTCGTTAATGACACTCTCTCGATTTGTCCCAGTTTCCTGGCTGTTATTTGAAGAAGAAAGGATCGTGCTGGATGAGCCTTTATCCTTTCCTTTTCTTATTTTTAACTATTCTGGAACTTAAAATTGTGGAGAAATGAACTTTAATAACAATTGAGACTTACGTTTAAAAGAGCGAAATATGATTTGTATCCTTTAATTTCTACTGAAAATGAAATGGGATACAATACTCGCACCATTAAGAGTAAATCTTTTCATCAGCGGCACATATAACGTGTGATTTACAAATGTGATTAATTAACATGTAGTTTGCATGTACGCGCGAGAAATTGAGGCTGCAAATGATGATGCAGATTTTGTGGTGAATTATTTTGCGTATTATTTAAAATAAGAAAGGCGATACATTATAATGAATAATAATTAATAGCAAAAATCAGTGACACGCCAATAAAACGAATTATGCCCGGTAAAGCGTATTGATTGTATTGTCCGCATCAATTTGTCCATTAATTTATGATATTATGCGTCATTGCGTAAGCATACATGAAGAACATTAATGTTAAAAGATGGAATAGGTGAAAAGATTGATAATAATATTTAATATATTGCTGTGATAAACGTTTAAAAAATATTCCAATAGTAATTCAGTACTTTTTTACTACAAGAAACTATTACTTTTGTCATATATTTACACATTAGTTATCAAAACCAAAATTTACAACACTGCTAACTTTATGTGAAAAACATAATTAAATGAATTCAAATTCGAGATAGGCCACTGACGGTCATAGTAGATCTTAGTGCTCCAATAATATTAATGTGTAATTTTTCTATAAACTTCTATAAACTTATAGAAAAATCACACATTAATGTTATTAGAGCACTAATAATAAGATCTGCTATGACCGTCAGTGGCCTATCTCGAATTTGAATTGTTTTAAACATATCGCGGTCTAGTCAATTTTAATGATAATTAAATAACGTTAGTAAAAATGAAAAATTATTATAATTAACGAAATCTTTGCATATATATATTATTTCAAGTAGATGATATACTTTAACAGGAAATACATTAAAGTAATTTGTTTGAGTCTTATATTGTATATATGATTTAGAGAAACTGTATAATTTTTTAAATATAGATATTAATTCATTAATAATTTGAAATTCGATTTATTATGGATATGTTTCATGGATAATTAAGTAATTAAAGTAAAATGGTGATTTTGGTATTATCTTATACAAATTTTCGCGCATTCGTATATACTTTATCACATAACGTATTATATATGTACATATAATTATTGATTTACTTTAGTTACATTTACATTATTTGAAACATTCGTATGATTATATAGATTCTCTGTGGATCTGGACGTAGACGGTGAGATACGATTGATAGATATAGTTAAGTTTTATTATTCTGCGACAAACCCATCCTCAAGGAAGATATTCAGCAGGTATGCACAAATGGGATGCAATAAGACGTAGGTGTATATACGCAGCGGAATGAGAGCGAAATAACCATGACGACGTATACATTTCTGCTTAGAAGGAAATACCCGCGTCGCGTTCTAAATAACTAAACTGTATGGAGAACGACAAAATATTCTGAATACACGAGCGAAATATATGTATTTAGGATTTTTCTAGCGTGATTTGCTTTGCATGTAAGTAATAAATAATGCTACTATACAATCATGCTCGTTATTGCAAAACCATAGTATTAAG
>NJRL01000320.1:22320-33717 GCA_003063815.1 Aphaenogaster rudis | reverse complement strand
TTATTTTTTTAACTGCAACCAAAATATTTGGTACACACATTATGATTGGCAATACAAAATAGTTTACTTACGCCAACCAAATTTGTTATAGACAGAGCAAAATTCACAAATTCGTTTAAATTAGCGCAACCAAATTATTTGCTTAATTTTTTTGGTTTCATTAACATTAATTTAAAATTCATTAACATTAATTTAAAATTCGTTATTAATAAAACTATTTGTATTATTAAGTAAATGAACTTTGCAAAAAATTTGTAATTATTCCAATTGTATTCATTTATAATAAGTATTATACCCAGACAGCACAAAATTCGACAAAGCGAAAAGACAACGTGCTGCACACTCGCGAGCAGTACGCGGCACTGCCGCCAGATGGACGCGGCAGAGTTCTATTTCTCGTAAGTAAAAAAATCACAGGAGATGGAATAAAAGACATTATGAGCATTATGAGATTTTTTCATTTATGTTCTAATGATGACTCTTGGAAGGAGAGTCCCTAAAATTGGGCACCAAGAGTAAATGTTATTTTGACATTACAATTATAAAATTAAGACGGAAAAATATTTAAAAGAAAATATTAAAGCAAGAAAAATATTTTTGTTGCAGGAACTAAATAGAAGGGACCAAATTATTTGGTTGGAGTAATTAAACATTTGGTTGAGCCTATATTAACCAAATTATTTGGTTAGGTTTACCAAATTTTGATTATGACAACAAAATTATTTTTTCAGATACTCCGCATTCGAGCATATTCCGCATAATTTATAAGAGGCCGATCGATGGCCCGTGCCCTCCACTCGCCACCGCCGAACCTCCCTAGGATATGCGTCGCGGTATCGATGTCCGATATATCGAAGGTTTGATTAATGCACCGAATTTGTGCTATGTATCGTGCATAGCGCTAGCTCAGTCCCTCAGCAAATGCTGCCCGGGTCGAGATAGATTTAATGACAACAGCTGCCGCCGTTCCCTGCCTCGCCCGCGCTTTGTTAGTGGATTATTTCGTAGTTAATGAACGTTTATAATTGATAAGTTTATAGTGACGCGTGGGGAACTGTAAAGAACATTAATTAACGATTAAGGGAACCTATTATTGCTTGTCGACGTTATTGCTTGGTACTCATTTGTATACTAACGTCCGGTTCTAGCGATAATCTTTGGTTTATACGAGACTTTTGCATTAGACAGTTTCTTTTAATTTCCTAAACATTGCATTTATGCATTGAATATATGTTTACGATTTATACAAATTTCTATTAAATAATAATTCAAGTATCCTAAAATTTTGAAGAGAAAGAAGAAAGAAAGTTATTAAACGCTACATAATTTCAAGGCTATGCTGACTGTAATACACGACTTTTGACTATAAGTCTACGGGTTGATCGCCCGTCTTTCTTTCCGATGTTTAATGTAGCATACGATCGAAACGACAGGCCCGAGGAAACTGCAGACGCAATCATTCGGCATCGGCGACCGATTTGCCATAAAGCCTATGCGATTCTACCGGAGAATAGAATATGTAATTTATTGACAATTTGGAATCACCCGTGAGAAAAAGGCGAATAAATGTGTGCAATCAATGTCGTGTAATATAGACACCGGCCACGGCTACGGTGCTTTAAAAATCGATTACTTTCCATTCATCGTTTAAAAGCTATTTTGAAACTTCGCAGAACTTAATATCTGGTTAACTTTTGAACGACGCTTAATCAGGGGAAGAAAAATAGATTTTTAAATGGATGCGATGCAAAAGATAATATCATGGCGTTGTACCGCGAAGAGTAATCAGGAATTAATTGAAAATTAATGAGGTCTTGCTAATTTTTTTTAAGTGTAGGATTAAGTTTATACGCGATGAGTAAAAAAATTCGTTTTTTCTTCTCAAATTTTTATCGACATTGAAACTTGAAGTGCAGTCTTGTTTATTGTATGTACATTAATTTTCATGGTACATTGTTTATAAGTACAATGTAATAAAAATAATTGACAATGCAGTGCAAAATAAAAAAGAATTCAGACGATTTTTATTCAAATCTGCGTACGCGGATGAAAAGAGATTTTCTCGATATATCACAAATCTCGTGAAAGGTGAAAAATGGAAGCTCTGTGTTTCCACGTCATTATTCATATAAAATCCATAATATATTTCAACTGTTTGAAGACCCTTTACATTTTTTTGCCATGTGGGTGGCAATCGTATTACGTAACAATTTATCCTGAAAGAGTTGGCTGCTTTGAAGTTCTTGCTCCCGCGTGCCTTCATTTTTCAGTCGCTGACCGAATTTCTGAACAAAGTTCGCCAGAATGAACCACGGGTGTAGGATTCGCCGTGCTTCATCATGGCCTGCACTCGGCCGTGTAACGGCCTTTAAATTCGCGTTTACACGTGTCGTCCATTCCAAGCCAGAACGGTGCACCCGAATAAAAATGGTGGCGGAGAGTGCGTTCTCGTTCAGATGCCGCACGAAAAGCTCGACGTCGCCGAAGTGGCGACTCCGCGCCGCGCCGGTTCGCCGCTCGTAATTCTCCGCAGAATGAAATAAAATGCGAGCTGCGAGTGCCCGTCTTTTAAGTCGCGAATGGACGAGCGTCTTCGCTTTCCATATATTTCCCGCGCGAGATCAGAGATGGTTCAAAAACACTGTACTGGTTGTTTTCGGTTTTAATGACTGGAAAATAGAAATCATATTGTGCTAGATACGAAAAGAAAAAGGATAGTGATTTCTTTTATTTTACAGGAACAATGTTAATTACCATAAAAATTATTTACCATTATTACCATAACAAATTATTACCATAAAATTACGATAAAAATTATTTTTGTTGAAATTAAAATCTTGTTTTACATATAAAATTAAAAATTAATTCTTATTTCAATAAAGTATAGAACAAGTATATTTTTCGTATGTATCGTTTTCTTAAATGCATATATGAAAAATTTTACAATTAGATAAGAACATTTTAATTTCTGTGAATGTGCGCAGATTTCTACAGACATCAATTATCTCCATAACGAGTGAATAGATAATTACGGAGAATAAACGAGATTGAAGGCACAAAGGCACGTTCTCCAGGAAGAGTACTCTAATGATTGACGTTGAAGTTACTTTCTTCCTGATGTAGAGCCTGATGGAGAAAGTTGCAGCAAGTGAAAGGAAGTCATTGAATAAATTTTTAGTTTAAAATGATTTATCCTTTATATTCGTGCGTTATACTGGAAAATAACAGTTAAAGTATGCTTATTAGAAAACAATTAGATTTTTCGAAAAAGTTGCTTCACTGCAAGATCTTTTTGTAGTGTAATGAAATAAGGATTACAGCGTTAGCAAAATCTGTTGTGTACACCGAGAAGCAACTCAAAAACTATCACGTATTTGCTGCAGCCATTGACGTGATCATATTTCACCCGTTCTACCATGTTCATGAATCAAGGCGTGTTTATTACCATATCATCCCGAGCACCCATTAAGACGAAATTACACGGTTCAATAGTGACTATTCCAGATCAGGAATTGAATTTGTTTCGAAGTCTGTTAATCTTAAATAATTTACACACGAGGGGTAAACCGCTGAGGGCTTTGCGGTGTACAGATTTGGGGCATTAGTGGGCATTACTAGGGCACATTAATGGGCATTACATAAAAAATTCACTAGTAATGCCTAAAAATTGTATACTTTTGTGTATTTTTAGTGTACTTTGTGTACTTAGTAATGCCCAAAATTGGGCATTACTATATAGGCATTGGTGTACACAATTTTGGTCAGCGGTTTACCTCTCGTTTACACATATGACGTTTGATAAAAATTAATTTTGTAAAATAACACGAAACTGTATTGGGAGAAATCTAGTTTACACTATTCGAAAAGCAGTGCTGTATACTTTTATATTTTCTTCAAAAGTCGATGTATCTCTTTTATTTTTTACAAAATTTAATTTTCAAGAGTAAAATTTTTAAATCTTGATCACACAACTTTAATTTGAATGGATTGTCGAGATCTTTGAATATGTTACAAGTTTTGAGAAATATTGTTAATCTAATAGATATTATTTTTTTGTTTACTATTTTTACTGCGCGGAATCGTTTTTTTACAATTTAATAAAATATACCGAGGAGAACAAATATATCTTGTAAACGTACCGTGTGAGTTAGCCTTTAACATCGTCGAGCGAATATTCGCTATCGAACAAAAGCGAATCCAGCATAACGGATGACAGACCGACGCATCGTCCCTTCTCATGTAAGGCTGAAGTTCGTGGGCATATCATTTTATCAATCACCGATTCCCTCCAATTTTGACTAAACGATATTTTACTGCTCGTAGATTTTACATAAACAATTCTTAATTGACGAAATGTTCAAGTAAATTGTAAAGTAATTTTAATGAAGCATGATTTATAAACCCAAGTAGAACACAAAAGTCATGATGACGTCAAAATGATGCTAAAATGACGCCTTTGACATCATTTGAGGTCATATGACTTCAAAATGATGTCAAAAGCGTCATTTTAGCATCATTTTGACGTCATCATGACTTTCTGTTCTACTTGGGAATATATAGACCATTTGAAATAAAACGTTAACAATGCTATTAGATAAAATAGAAACGAGAAACTAATTATATTTTGCATCACTTCTATAAGATTTCAATTTTGCAAAATGAAGGATACGGCTGGTTAACTACTTAATCGGCAATCACTTGCTATCGATTAGCATGTGCTCACGGTTTAAAATAAAGCTAATAGACATAGCAATCGTAGTGATAGTCCCGTGGGAACATTTCTAGAGATTCTGTTCCGAGAGGGCAATATCCGTCGGCCAGTCCGGTGATACTTCTGTTCTGTGGGATAAAGTCATCCGGACGTTAACGCGCGGATGCACTTAAGACCAGGTGGTGGTGCCTGGCGTAAAAGGAACATTCGTCTTTACGGGGACGACTGTAATCGCGTTAGCCACTGACAGCTACGCTCTCGTAATTTCCTAGCGTCACAGTGCGGTCAAGCGAGCTCTCTTGACGTTTGTTCGCGATCGTGTTCAGCAGGTCGGTCTTCCTTGGCGGCGCGGCGTTTCGCTTTCCTTCGACGATTTCAATCAATTACTATTATCGGGAATAAAAACTGCCAGATAAAAATAACCGTGACATATTAAAAGATTCATTTCAAGATTTACGATGAAATTGAATTTATATTTAATATATTTTTTCGATATAAATGTTTTTTGAGTTGGGATGGGGAGAGGGAAATTTTATAGATGCTTGTTAGCATCAGTGTCATTAAATTGATTATCAATTTAATATTGTGATATTCAAAGAGCTGCGTTTCAAGACCGATAGTAACGGCGCGCAGTTTATAGAAAAATCACATATTAATACACGGAGAAAATTTTATATTAAAAATTACTATGTATGTGGGTCGTGGACCATTGCTGGAATTAGAAATTATTTTTACTATGTTTTTCATAGATTATTTTTACTGTTTTCTATAAAAAAAATTTTTTACTATGTTTTCTATAGAAAAACATAGTAAAAATTTTTATAATTCCAGCAATGGTCCACGGCTACTGCCATACATAGTAATTTTTAATATAAAATTTTCTCCGTGTATTATTGGAGCACTAAGCTCTGCTGTGACTATCAATGGCCTATCTCGAATTTGAATTGTTTTAAACATATCGCAGTCTAGTCAATTTTAATGTAAATGAATATGTATTTCTCGAAATGCGCAATAAGTTCATCTCAAGATTTATGATGAAATAGAATTTACATCTAATATATTTTCTCGATATAGAGGATGTGTTTCTTGAAACGCGCAATGAGTGAAATCGATATTTAACCGAGGACTCCATAAATTAATTAATTTGTCGCCCAACATCTCGATCGAATAACCAGACCGGAAATGTCTCCGAGCGATGCCTTTAATGACGGATACAATCGATAACTGTTTCATCTGCCACTGCGATCGAATGGCTTCGTTCTTTCGAATTGCGTCCAATCAGGTACGTTAATTGCGGCCTTATTCGGAGAAGATCGTATTCTGAGTCGACACGCGATCGAGTTACAGATTGTTCTTCCTTGATCACGCGAATATTCGATTACTTGGAAACCGCGCAAGGGCTGCCTAGCAAGCGCTGTCGTTTTAATGAATACTATCCGGTTGACGAGAGAGTTTGTTGGTTTCAAACTCAACGAACTCTTGCTCAACTTGTACAAAAGCGAGTAAAGTACGAGAGCTGTATAATGAATTATGCTGATATTATTTTTCGAACAAACCACATCGCTGCGATGTCCATCCATCGCGACACGAAGGCACGCGATATCTTAGGAAATATAGATCTTAATGAAATTAGCATTTTGCATGTCTACAATTAATTTCTCAGGGAACTGTAAGTATTATTTGATCGATTAATATTTTGTACGGAAAAAACAATGATTGAAATTTTTCACTCTTTACATAAGTAGAAAATTCAGTTTCAAAACAACGTTCAAATTCGCGAATGAACGTGATGAAAAGAATTTTAATAATTGTTAGCGTGAATTTTCACGTTCAAAAATTACAGAGAAGATACATATTAAGACCCGGGGTTTTATACTTTTTGAGTAAAATGAATTTTAAAGTTTGTTATTTCCCCTATACTCGAATGTTCTACCTTCATTTTTCCACTGATTAATACAGTTTTTAATCCAAGATGTACATCAGTTTATGCTGTTTGTAGTATCTCTTAAACGCTACAAAATGACGACCATATCTCATTTTTAATAAAACTGACATTCCTTGTTTTTCTCCCCGGGTCTTCATATATAACACACGATTTCCCACGAATTATATTACATGATTAACCCTAGCTTTCCACACTGGGGTTCCTGTAACCCCAGGTAAAATTCTCTAGTTTGCGATTTTGAAATGTAACTTCTCTTACAAGCGAATATTTTGCAAACTACTGTCTTTTTCATATTTTTCTATGCGTAGGCATATTCCTTGATGTGTGGCGTATCGATGGAAAAAAAATTACTTCAAATCAGTTGATTTTTTCTTATATTTTTAGCCTAATATTCGAGTGGGGTAGCCTGTACCCCAGTGTGGAAAGCCTGTAAAAATTTGAAGTGTGGGAAACTAGGGTCAAGGCGGGAATATAATCTTTGGAAAACATAGATCATCACACGAATTGTCACTCATTTTCCATAATACGACGTCACACATATTGAAATACCATTTTTATATTTCTATGGTATACAAATGTATTGACTGATTGGGGTATCGCAGTCTAACAATATAGATCGAGAGGTACGCTCGTTTAAGTTTTCGCAGTTATGTACTTAAATATCTGCATTTCTCAGTTATGAGACTTTGCTACTGCAGGGGATTATACCTTCAACTTAGTTAGCAATCCAGTCACTACGGCGCGTAAGCGCAATTCCATATCTCATTATAATGCCGGCGCGCGCGACGTTCCTCGCATTCGGGACAAAATCTTAAGCCGGCGCGTCTCGACGGGCGCGTAAAGTGGTACGAAGGGCAACGCGTTTGGAATGACTGTCATGCGCGAGAACGCCATTCGGGTGTCATGTAGAAACGACGCGATTGCCTCCGGGATAGGCACGCCGACGTGTGCTCGGAGCATAGGTACCGCGCCGCGCCGGTCCTACCGAGGCTCAGAGAGCATGGGTTATGAGCTACAGAGCTTTTCAGATTATGTCCCGCGAAATCCCGCGTCTAAGTCTAGTCTTAGTTCGGGATAGACTCTACACCAGATTTAGATCTGGCTCCTGGGTCGCGCGGGTTAGCCGGGGGGATTCCGTCTTAAGCGCAGCCCCGGAGTACCGGATTTCCGTCCTGAGTAATTTCGGAGTGGCTGCGTGAAGTTATTGGTTTCCTGCGGATGCAAGATTCACGCAGGTTTATGGACATATAATCGTCGACGTTCATTTGGGTACATATCTAACAAACACGGTGGATGAAGTAGTTCGTTTATCGAACGTTTTGAACACACGAAATAAAGTGTAAAATGTTCACCTCCAACGCTTGCTCCATTTAAATTTCTTTTTATCAAGAGTATACGTTTTTATTTAAACGAGAGTAGTTAAGCTACTTTATGTGAATGTAATATAACAATAATATAAATGTAATATAACAATGTAGTTACTGTTATTTAAAGAGCTGCTTAATTTTTTAAGCAGTTAAAATTAAAGCAGTTTATGTGTGTAGCATAATTGTTACAAGCGTGTTGTAATATTTTATTTTAGCGTTTATATGTTTTATCCACATTCTGGGTCGCACGATTCTTACTAATCTGATATTACAGTAAGATTACGTATAATCGTATAAATTAATAACTCTCTATATAAAACTTGGTGAGTGGATGAATATGATTTTGTCTCTAATGTTCGAAAGATTGAATTAAACGTGGATTATTTTAATATTTTTCTGATAAAACTTCTCAATTATCGTACAAGTCTGTCGCAAAGAATTAGCAAATTTGAGGGCTTTAAAAGACCTTGGGAAATATTATGGCACTGTTATTTCGTCCCGGTAATTCTTAACGTTCCTTCCTTGGTCGTGAACATCCGAGAAATTAGAGGACACTGCATAAAATACGTTTTGTAGCTTCTTTAAACGCACGATAAGTCGAGATGCGCTCAAGAAAAACGAAGGTTACGACATCGTTGCCACTACGGAGAGGGTAAAAAAACGCTACTCCCTTCACAGCGGGGAATTCTCGTCTCGGCAAGATCTTAACTGTCGAAAAGCCATTAAGTCGTTGAGCGTTTTACGAAATTGAGACCTCAACGACAGTGATAACGATAACTGTTCAAGGAAACATATAAAAACAAACGTTTATGCACGAGAGTATTTCTATCGACGAAAAAGGACTTAATTAATGAGTGAGCTCAGGCATATCTAGAGCACTAAGACTTTAGTCGACGAAATTTAAGCAGTTCCTCTCTACAGAAAAAAAATTTTGATCTGTATAGGTTTATCTGAAATTGGTGGGACGAACAATTCCGTCGTAGTTATATATTTTCTTTGATTATGTATTTTATTTTACCGGGAAATCAATTTTTGTTCTACTCCGATCAGTTGCCTCATTACGCCTTAGAACCTTCGAAATTGACTTGATGCCCGGGAGCGTAGAAGTTATGAAGACATAGCGGAAGCCATTGTGGATGATCACCGTGGTTTTCTCGAGCCTCAGAGACAGTGATTGCCGTTTCGCTAGTACACTACATTGAACACACTTGCGTCAACTTGTGTGGTAGTCTTCACAGTTAAGACGCGGCTCCCCTCCAACCGCATGTGCAGGTGCAGGCGCAGGTATACGGCGGGCGAGAGGAGGGGAGAGGTTGCGGAGAGAAGACGAGTTTAGTTTGCCGGAGTGAAATTTATTGGGTCGGAAATGATTCCATTACCGCGCGCCAAAATGGGTTACGCCACTTCTCGGTGTAGATGAATCCGGCATGAACTGCTTCGCGGATGCAATCGCGTAACCCTCTCGTCTTGTTCACTAAAATATCTCCAGACGAGAACTTCAAGTCCGGGCGATTAGAGAAGGCAGCGGCGTGTCGGGATTAAAACACGACACGAGGGACGTAGAAGCCTAACTCGGGTCTTCAACCTTTCAAGATTGTAGTGAAATTGAAGACGCAAGAATTCTCTCGTACGCGTAATTTTAGATGTGACAGCGTTTCGGATTTTATTTTTGAACGAAAGAACATCGCCTGGATTCTCTTTGGAAATTGAACTAAAAATGTTAAGGTAGTTAGGTCAAAAATGATGAAGATACAGATTTTCTTTAAACTTGCAGCAAAATTAATTTAGATATTAATACGTATGTGTGTTAAATTTGGGTTCGATTTACCGTATAGTTTCCGAGATATGATCGCTTAAAATTGACTGTTTTTCTCGACATTTAACATTGCGCTTATGGCCGCTGAGGTCGCTAGAAAAACTAATACTTGGACATGTATTTGTCAGTAGCAAAAAATCTAAAATAAGGATTAAAACAAAAATTAGAGCAAAAGTAATTGAATTTTTAAAGTGCATGTTTAAATTTCAACGACACTGACCGTACGGTATCAGAGTATGACGAATCCAAAAATATTTGGTTAGGTTAGCTTTTTCGTGCGCGATCATGCTTCGCGGATGTGGCAACGTCGCACTTAGAAAAATTTGGTGTCGCGCTGCGGTAATATTTACGCTCTGCGAACACAACGCAATTCAGAATACTATTTCATTTCCGTAACTCTTTTTTATTTTGTCGGTTTTTAATATTCTAAGAGAAGCAATAGTGTTTTTAAAAATCTGTTCTTGAATTTCATGTAAAAGAATTCATCGTCTATTGAACTTTATTGATCAAGTCTAATTTTGATTAGCATAGTTGGGAAATAACTACCTTAAAAGGTTTTTAAAAACCTTTGGGGAATGTGCTATGTAATTTTATCTGGTAGTGACACGCGGTGTATAACATGCAGAATAAAATTGCGCAAATTGGAGAAGGCGAGTTTTGCCGATATAGTAAAATGCTAGCGAGTTGACGGCAATCTATAAGCACAACATAAATTTAGTGTGAAATTTTTATATGCAAGATTGAGGTATCAGTGAACATTGAGAGAGCGCGGGAAGACAAATATCAGTTAAATCAAGTTTAAACCTGGCACAACCGGCCATCAGTCATTTTCAATTCTGCTCCATCTATCTACTCTATGTCTGCGTGACCATAACCTTGGTCAGAATGCTCGTTTGATTGACCGATCGCTGGAGAATCATTCTTAGCTGACACATACGCGGCGAGCGCTTTATTACGTCGCTGTCTACTTTGCTATTATTACCGCTCTTCACTATATTACCGTTATTTATTGTGATATTCGCTTTACGCCCTTGCCCCAGCATTCTGTCAATATTAATATATTAATATTGTATACAGTATATTATATACAGAGATTTATGCATTACCGATTGTTTGTACTGACTCTCTTTTTTTTCTCTGTTATAGGTAAGTGTCCATCGCGTTAGGATTATATCAATCATCCCAAGGTCGGTGAGTGACAAATTTTACAGCGGTTACACGGAAAGAACGCACGGAAAGAACGGTTTTGCTGAAATATTAAAAAATTTGGCCAGATATCTGTCTCTTATACACATCTAGATGTGTATAAGAGACAGGTCTATAATAAATTTGGTTGGCGCAAGTAAAATATTTTGTATTGCTAATTATAATGTGTGTACCAAATATTTTGGTTGCAGTTAAAAAATAATTTTTTCAGTGTAGGTAATCGTATTGTATCGAAAATAATAAAATCACATTAACGCTGAATTAATCTTTCTTGGCGAGAATGCAAAAACGATTTTCCTGTTTTTTCATGTAAACAATACTCACATTGCAAAACCATTTGTAATATGAGTTT
>NJRL01000319.1:254528-269366 GCA_003063815.1 Aphaenogaster rudis | reverse complement strand
TGAATCCTGCATAAATCCAGCCATCGTCGCGATGGTAGCGCTGTCGCGGCGAATTCCGCGTTCAATCTCTTTATCGTTAGGTCGACCATCTCTGCAAGTATTCGTCGTCGATGACCGTACTCCGAGTCCTCGTAAAGTTTGCCCGCGTACCGTACCGGTTACGCAGTTCGCGCGTGTAATAACGGAAATTGTCTGCGTCGTTCCGTCTGCACGTTTTCTGCGACTCGTGAGCTCGAAGACGTCTACTTGCGGAGGTAGCATCACCATTTTGGGAAATCGATCGAGGTACGTACGCGCCCACGACGTGGTTAATGTCTTGCTAAAAAAAATACGCTTCACTCGTCGCATCGATACGACCGAATTCGCGAGCGTCTGAACCTTTCTCTTTTTTTCTTCTCGACGATTTAAATGTCTCTTCTACGAGGTTCGTGGATTTAGTGATTAGTTAAAGAGAGGGAAGGGGAAATACGCGGTTTTCACTTGCAATAACGTAATTTATGTATTCCGTTTGGATATCGATGTGGTAAATAGAAGCTGTCGAGTGTGCACCTTGTTACGCTTTCTGCACTTAACATGAAAAAAGTCGTTCGGGACAGAGAAAGAAAGAAGAAGAAAGATTCTGAGAAAGTGCAGAAGATGCGAGCACGCATGAACGAATTCGTTGGTACTCGTATAGAAGAAGAGTGTCTTCATTTTCGAAGAAGATGATGATGAATATCGTTTTTTCGACAGTGAAGCGAGCCGTTGAGAGGAACGTTTTTTAAGGTTACGTTAGGAGATCTGTCTTATCGACAGAGTAAGCGCGCGGAATTGTAATATTTCGTACTCTTGGCACATTCGGTCAAACGATAATTTTATCTGAATAAATTAATTTTAATTGCACCGATTTTTTCATAACGAATTACAAAGCCATAAACATTTTTTACTTTGGTAAAATGAATTTATTAAAAGTAAAATATTAATATTTTAATTAAGGTGGATAAAAATAAATATAACGAAAATAAAAATATTAGATATTACATAAATGAAATAAATATAAATTGTAAATATAAAAAATACAAATTATAAATATCTTAATTTAAAAAAATTCTTGGGACGATATCTTGTATAAGGGTCTGATTTTCTGCATTTTAATTTTTGCAAGTTCATGCCAAAATTAAAATTTTGCCAACTTGCCAAAATTAAAATGCAGAAAATCAGACTTTTATACGAGATATCTTCCCAAGAATTTTTTTTTTAATTAAGATATTTATCATTTGTATTTTTTATATTTATAATTTATATTTATTTTGTTTATGTAATATCTATATACTAATATTTTTATTTTTATTATATATTTATTTGTATCTACTTTAATTAAAATATTAATATTCTACTTTTAATAAATTTATTTCAACTTTTTATAAAAATATAAAGATAACTATGGAAAACATATTTTACTAGTTTTCCGGTATAACAACGAAGCTGCGATTTTTCGCAAAGTTGTATTTTAGCGCCAATGTGGAAAGAGTTACGTGCTGAAATCTTAAAAATGAACGTGGAATAGAAACGATTTTTTTTTATCAATGATTGCTTCCAGTATTTTTATTGCGGTCAGTTTCAATATAACAAACAACAAAGATCGCGTAAAAAATATCGACAATTAGGAATGCATCGTTAGAAAAATGCGGTGTCTCCCATAAAAGCACCGAATGACAAAGATTCTTAACTTTTAATGGACGAAATGCAGCTCGCGATCCTTTCATGCAGGATACATACTGTGCGCAATTACATCTAATCGCTATAACAAGTTGTAGCAAAAACAAGTTCTTCTTAATGCCTGAAAAAAGTTTATGCTGTATACAGATTGAAGTGTTCAACGCAAGGGCATCCGCAGGATTTTTTCCAGGAGGGAGGCATGATTTAAAACAGCTCGGCAAGAAATGCACTTCTCGGCCGATTTTTAGCTGGCTCCGTCCGGCGCTACTTCCCTTACCGCGTCGTCCCGCGCGCAGTCCAAAAGCCGCTCGAGCCTAGAGCAGCTCTTAGGCTGGGGGGAAGGTCCGTAGATGGACGCGACGACAGCGACAATAAGATCTTTTAGGCTCGAGCCTAGAGCAGCTCTTAGGCTGCGCGCAGGACGACGCGGTAAGGGGAGTAAAGGTGGAAGCACATAAAATTGCAGGAGCCATGGGCAGAATGCAGAAGCCACAGCGCATTATGTATTTTTATGTAGATTGGAAATTTAGAAGCCATGGGCAGAATGCAAAAGCCATGATGCGTGCGCTATGGTATCTGCATTCTGCCTATGGCTTCTGAATTTCCAATCTACATAAAAATACATAATGCGTTATGGCTTCTGCATTCTGCCCACGGCTCCTGCAATTTTATGTGCTTCCACCTTAACCCGGACGGAGCCAGCTGAAAATCGGCCGAGAAGTGCATTTCTTGCCGAGCTCTGATTTAAAATGTTACTTCCAGAATTAGGGCCATGGCACACAAAAAACGTACGCAGTAGAACTTAAACTTAAGCGAATCGACCAATCACAATCAAGACTAAGAACGCCATTTAAAAACTCAAAACTTATGATTGGTCGATTGGGATGTGGAAGAAGGAAGAATCTTCTTTCTTCCTCAGCCCAATCGCTAATATCTGTTCCTTGTTCCTTATATTTTTGATTGTGCGGAGGCCTTAAGAATACTTATAATAGGCCAAAAGACCCCCCCTGCCCCTTCCATGGACGCCCTTGGTTTAAGGTGTGATGCAGATTAATTTCTCAGGATATAGAAATTGCAGGATAAAATGTACGAAATAACAATCGTAATTCTCTCGAGAAGGATGTTCAACGGCTATACCATTTCTTTTTAAGAGAAATTAATATGTCACACCTTACGTACCTCGTTCCTGCATATCACTAACATTTTTATTTGATGCTTTACAAACGTGCTTATTGTTCTAATTATAAGGCATTTGGATTACATTATAGGCAACTATATATACTCTGACACAAACTACCTTTTTTTGCTGTTCTCGTTGTATAAAAAAGAGGTGTGACTGCGCAGAATGGCAATCAAAAATTGGTGTTAAATGCAGAGACAAATTAAACCGATGAGTTTCAAAAACTATACTATCTAATTCTAATCTGTAGTGTTCATAGTAATGTTATTCGTCATATTGCTTTGAGATTAATTCCTGAGTTATTTATTGTGCATCGACAAGAATTTCAGCCGAGAGCAAAAATGTTACATCTTGTCTTTTTATATCATATATTATCGGCTTGTCCGTTTTCTCTTATTTTTTTAGGGAGTTTGTTTAGTTACTTGCAGTCAATAAATCGGATGTTAAGATGCGGAAGAATATAAATTGTTAAACTGACATTCAATGATTCTACGAAGCGTCGATCACATATTGGAATTATTAAATATTTATGACGACGAATTATATACTTTAATCAAAATTTTTTTATCTTCATAAACTTACGTGCCTTTGGTTGGAATAACGAATATTTATGCAAACGAGATAAATTATACAAAATAGGCACCTGCAGATGGTCGCCTTCGAGATGGTCATTTCTGGATTCAACTTTCTCAAGAAGTATCAGTTAAAGCCGCCCCAGTTTGCGATCCCTTTCAAGGTTTCGGAAAGTTTCAATTCCTAAGTAAGAAGAATATCTTAAATCTTGGAAATTCATATTTGTGGAATGTAAAAATATTCTAGCACGAGATAAACACTCGAGATTTATTAAGTTGGTGCAAACAGGTTGTCGTATTTGCCAAGTAAAGTTAAAGAGGAAACCATGCACGGTTTTGAAAAACATCTGAAAATATGTCTGTCTTATTGAGAATTAAAGCACAATTCGATAGAGAAATAAATCTCTTGCTCTAACTTGATACCGATCAGAAAAGTATCAAAATGTTACCCGAAAGGAACGCAGAACATCGAAATATCGTGAATCTCAGAAACGACCTTAGACCTCGAAGGCTTCCCACTGCTACGCTATCATGGCAGCGATCGGGCTGAAGCGCATTATTTTACTAAGGAGGATCCAGGCTACTGACGCGAGAGCACAGAGGGTGACTCCTCCCCATCCTAGATCCATGCTCCATGCGGTGGTGACTCTCCTAGCCTTGAGGATGCTGCGGAGAACGGGCATACCGACCACGCCGTCCTCTATTGATCCGTCCGCTATTGGTTTGGTCCCGCGATCCTGGGCCCTCTTAAAGTGGATGATCGTGAGCGTGAACAGCGCGAATGTTGCTGAAATGAAACCCAACGATTCCTAGCTCAATCGCCGTTGCTTAACACTGCTTAACACTTCAGTGGTTACATCATATACATAATCTGACAATTAAGTTCATAGACATATTTTCTTTTCTTCTATCTTAATAACGCCAGAATCGTGACCGGAGTATAAATTTATGCAGCTGAAATTTATCTCTCCATTATTCCGTATAAGTTTCGTTCCACCAGCATATTGACATATGTGTGCTCAATAATTATTTGTTTAACAAGATGTTTTTCATTATCGATGTCAAAAATGAAAAGTGATATTTAAGTAGTGAAAAAGTAAAGGGTCCACTTAATTGATAGAACAAATTCACGTACTTAAAATCTTGATAGATCTATACTACTAGATCGATACTACCAAGTGATGGTTGAATACATAACTTTACCTGCGAGAAGGTACATTACTCCTGTCACAAGCACGGCCGATATCTGATGCCTGCATAGTCCGAAAAATCCTATAAGTGCAGCGCATCCTAAAATGATTAGGCACACCAGCGAGCACGAGATACTCAAATTTTGCATTCCTGGAACAAAATGTAGAGTCTCCGATATAAATTTCTTATTAACCGATCTTCTCCTAACAGGTCTATGGTTATTCTCAAGCGGTTTGTTAAGAAATAACGGATAAGTATAATTTTATCTTGCTTTTTTATATTCTTTAGTTGATTGTAATATGGGATTTGCGTATTGGAATAATTAACGAACGAGATTCTTGATAAATGTTCATAGGAAATATTCTAGCGATTTATTCCACCAAGAATAAAACAATCTGTTATAGAATAAAGCCAATATTGCGCTGCGATTAGATATTATTTACTATTTACTTACGATTTTGCCAAGCTCCGCGCGTCTCCTCGTGCGCCTCACTTGGCGTCAAGTAATTGACGCATTTCTTTTGCGGGAAACCCACTTGACTTAATAGCTGTATCTCTTCCTCTAGAAGAACAAGCACGATTTATCGATAATTTAATCTTTGTTCCTTTCCATTTAACACTAAAAGTACCGAGCGATATTTTTGGCTATTTCCATTTTTTAGATTAATATTCTATTTCTTGAGCAAAAGATACGTTTTTGAAATTAACTTTTTATTAACTTATAATACATAAAAAGTAAAAAAAATTCAAGAACGTATCTTTTATGCAAAAATATTTACATTAATCCAAAAAATGGAAACTGTCAAATATGACCGCTCGGTACTTCTACACTGCAAATTCAAGCGTGTTATTTTAGCTGAAGCTTTTCTTACACATTTCTTGCCGTTTTAAATCATGTCATTTAACACGATTGAATTAACGTATTAATTTTTAATTCAATACGCTTAAACGTGTTCAATGACGTAACGTAAAACGGCAAGGAAGATGTGAAAAGAGCTTCAGTCAAATGTGTCATTTTTAGATGTTTACGCGTGTAAAAATAATACGCTTGGATTTGCAGTGTAGCGTTAAAATTTGTAAGTCTTAAAAGTCTTAAAACTTTTTGGCTTTTTCTAGCGACCCGCGAATTCTGTTTTCAAACAATGACTACGTTTACACAGCAACGATAATCCGGTTTAGTAACAACCGTAGTTATAACTGCTAACGTAAAATGTATAAACAGTAGTTTACACTGGTGTTATAAGTAGTCAGTAGTTGTTGGCTCTCTACACCCGTTAGTGAAGGGATGTAGATTTATAAATCCGGTTTTAACATAAAGTATAAACGTTGGGAGCATTGTTACTTGAAATAAGATGACTAATACTGCATATTTAACCGATTTCACTCACAATCAGTTGTAACATCGATAAGCATGCACGATAGAGATAAGTTAAAACCGTTTCGTGTAAACGAGTATACATTTCAAAGAGTTATAACTACGGATGTTATTAAATCAAATTAATGGAAGCGTGTAAACGTAGTCAATATCTTTCGATCGAGAGAACAGAAAATAGTTACAGCGAAAGAAAACAATATTTGCGGATTGTTTTAGAGAAATTGCTGAATGATAAAGGCCATGTGTATTATCATACTTTTGATACATCCTTTGATTTGATAGGATTTGACTGCAGGAAACTTTAACACCTTGGCAGTGTATAAATGTCACGCGCAAAGGAGTGGTGCTAGGCACTGCTTAGCGTGTTCAGATACTATGAACGTAATTCCGGCAAAAATAACTAAATGAGACAATTACGACCTCGAATTCTTCAGGTACTCTTCAAGGTTGCATCCGTTCGATTGAACGAAAAGGAATATATATTGAACACGTATAATTGCTGCATTAGGTGTCATAAATACTTTTACGTCTCATTAAATGGGCACTTTTTCTATTAATCTCTGTGTCTAGATATTGAGTGTTTTCTAGGTCTATATTTTATTCACAGACTTTTGGGTCTACTTGGAATCAATTTTCATCACATAGAACTTTGAGGAATCGTTAGATTTTTAAATAAAGAATAATATCTTTAAGGAAAAATTGACGAAAAAACTATCGTATTTTGCTTAAAATACTTATCGTGTTTTGCGGAGATAAGTATCTTTGCTGGAATTTTGTCGAAGAAGATATTACCTTCTCTATATTGCACATACACATGACTATATTTAGATATCTCCGGCCACCTTGACTCTGGCCGGAGATATCGAACCGCCGAATCGTACAATTTAAACAGCACGGAGTATCCGTACGATCGCGTGACCGTGATCCTTGCTTTTGCCATGGATTTGAGTAACACCATACTATTAGACCCAAACCTCATTCGTATACTGATTCATAAGACCGATAATGTTTCTATTGGCACGAGCGGGAAAACACGAAACGTTGATCGTATTCATATCTTAATAAGATCTGGATATTAGAGAGAATGGCACGGTTTATAATGTTTCGTACTCACGAACGATCGCGAATAATCTTTACTTTATTTATCTTCGTAAAGAAAGAATCTTTTCGGCTCGCGTTTCTCCTCATCAATCATTTGCTCGCTATCATCATCGATGTTTACGACAATAACAGTATTTATAAGTAATTATCACGATGGAAATCGCCAGAACTAAAAACACCCGTAATGATAATCTGTAAGTTGGAATAAACTGAATACATTGGGGTATTCCGCATTCGCAGTGAATAATGTATTTAAAGAAATCTTGAAGCGTGTAGAAAAGATGTGTGTGCAGTCCTAAGTCTAATTGTAAGTTTAACGGTATAAAAATCGCGAGAGAGCTTGTACCTGACAATGAAACACACATAATCCAAATCCCGCCGTGCATAGGGACTAGGAAGGACCAACTTTTGACGACACGATGTCTATTTCGATGATTGATAACGAAAGACTCTAGCCTTGCCACCTGACCGTTCAAGTACCACGTGAGGTTGACGTTCGCGTGGATCAGATCCTCCTTGTCCCAGTCGATCTCTTCCCAATGATCCGACATTATCGCACCGCACAGGAGACCCGTTGCTGAGAAACGACAAAGGAAGACGCGGTTATTGAATTGCTTATTTTTCCATTAAATCCCGTTTCATAATAAAGTTTCCTCTCTGAAAAGAAGGAGGCGGGAAGATTGGAAAATTTCTTCGTAATAGTTCTGTCGGAACCAAACAGTTCGGGACTGTGTAATTTTGTTCTCAACTTTCTGGTGAGATATATCTTCCGCACCAGCTTCTTCGAAATGTACGTTGATAGAGAGACTGCGTTGATCTTTACACTTGTCACGGTTCGAGACGGACGTCAGTCTCTTCCGGCACCGTTCTCCTCGGCTCTTTACCTGCGAAGGTCAGCACGAGGGTGACGAAGAGAAAGACGAGGCGCGAAGCGGGGCCCCGGGGCACGCGGGTTGGCTCCATCTGCTCCTTGGACGTTGCGGCGCCGAGGGCGACGCCTGCAACGCGACGTTCGCGTCCCCCGACTCGTTACTGGCCGACGTACGCCCTTGGAACCTGCTCTTTCTCGCTTTCTCTCCCCGGCATCCTCGCGATGCGGACGCCCTCCACCCTCCCACGTCGAAGCGCCACGACGAATCGACCCACGCGGACAGCCACCCGGTTTCTCTCCTTCCCCACCCGCGGATGCTGCGGATGTCCACCTTATCACCCACACACCCCTTCTGCATCTTCCGAAACAATTGAACGTATGACTGAAGCACGCGTCGCACTAAACATTCGAGATTTCTTTATAAGTCGTCGAAGATCAAAGGCTGTGTTTGATAGTAATTAGATTCGTAGAGAAAATTAATTTTAATTCCAACTCACCGTAATTATCTCTTTCGAAATACGACCCTTGTTTGCATCTATATACACTTATTTCACCAATATTTTCATTAAGAACATTATTTGATATAAAAGACTATTAACTTGAGCAACATGTCTGGTCCAGAAATATTTATGCGTAGTCTAACGTGGGCCTAACGCTGCACATATACGTCCATCATTCTTTTTGAAGTCAACGCTATATGAGGAGGTATAGAAACATACTAAACTCGGTTCCTGTCCCAAGATACTATGGAAAGTTTATGGCTAGAAAGATGTGACATAATAGAGATTTTCTGCTTATTTGTTTCCTGTTCTTTATCATCTAGTTGATCTTACCTTTTGATACATTCTGTATACGTCGTTAAATTCTTGTTCTTGTCGCCATTCCCAAAGTATGTAGTAAATATGATACTAAATGAGGATTTTCCCGTCTTTGTTCCTTAGATGGCCGATGTGTCGGAGGAAGTGCCGATCAAGGATGCCGCGACGGCAATCTCTCAAGGCAAACGTCACCTTCTGGTGCGCGATTACCACCTTGCAGTAGCCGTCCTAGCTCGTGCCTGCGAACTTCTCGCTCAGGAGCATGGAGAAACAGGTGACGAGATGGGTGAACTCTACCTACTTTATGGACGAGCCCTTTTGGGTCTGGCACGCGAGGAGGCGGGGGTGCTGGGGGGTGGTGTGCCCGGATCCGAGGAAGCCAGTCAGGATGAACAAGGTGAAGAGGAGGAGGAGGAAGAAAATGAGGAAGGGGCCGTAACGGAAGGCAATCATATCACGGAAAGTAGTCCTTGCACATCGAACGGTAAAGAGGATGATAAGCAAGAAACAACGGAGAAAAAGGATGAAGAGCCGAAGGATCCGGAGAGCACGAAGGCTGAAAAGGACGAAAAGACAGAAAAGTCCGATAAAACTGTCGACAGCAAAATCGAAGAAAAGAACAAGCAGAGGGAAGAAATTCCTGGCTGTAGTCGAGATCTTGATTTGCACAATGGCGAAGCTTCTGGTAGTGGCATGAATAGAAAGGAGGAAGACGACGATGGAGAGGCGGAAGAGGAAGACGTCGAGAAGGAAAATGATGAAGACGAAATCAACAATCTACAGGTGATTAATCTTGGCTAATTATGTTAGGAAACCTCATCGAGTTAAGTCATACCAAATAGAAATTTTGCTTGTTATCGAGTTGAGTTATCTAAGTTTAATCGCTGATTTAACACGATTCATCGATAAGTATACTGAAGTATTGAATCAATTATGAATGATTTTAATGTCTAATTTCCATTTCTAGATTGCTTGGGAAGTCTTGGAGCTGGCAAAATTGGTGTTAGTAAAACGTGGACCTCCGGGCTGGAAATTCTTGGCTGAAGCCTACCGTCTCCTGGGCGAAGTTGCGATGGAGGGTAGTAACCATGAAAGTGCACTGATCGATTTCAAGGCCTGCTTGAATCTGTTAGAGAAGATGACTCCGCGCGACCATCGCGCGATCGCTGAGATCCACTATCAGCTTGGATTGGCACACGCAATGGCGAACAACTTTGATATCAGCATCGAGCAATTCAACCAGGCATCCGCGCTATTGGAAGCAAAGATCGTGCATCTAAAGACTTTGCAGGATAATCCGCCCCAATCCGACGATCCCTTCTATACCGTCGAAGGGGAGATTAAGGAGCTGCAGGAACTTCTTCCGGAGATCCAGGAAAAGATCACGGACATCAAAGACCTGAAGAAAGAAGCCAATTTGCTCAAAGAGATTAAGGATGAGAGATTGAATGGATGTTCTAATGATGGTGAAGCGAATGAGGCTTCTGGAAGTGGTAGTAGTACGTCCAAACCTGCCAGCGATATCTCGCATCTGGTAAGGAAAAAGCGCAAAGCGGAGGACGAAGAGGAGACCGCTTCTCCTTGCAAGAAACCGATACAGGAAAAGGATGTGGCGTGAGAAGTGCGAGTATCTGTTTTTCTTAATGATCAGACTAATCTGAACTCTGATAAAACTAAGAAATGTTGATATTTTTTCGATAATGTAGAAGAAGTATTTGCTGACGTATAAAAACTCAGTGTTTTCTACAGAAATGACAGTCAGTGAATTCATTTCCAGTGTAGATATCAATAGAAATAATCTTTAGACCCCGCCAACAAATGATATATGTTCAAAATCTACCATGTAAAATCGCCTTATGATATCATAAACTAAGCAGAATCATTTTATGATTGCAGTTTGTCGCGTATCATTGAGAAAAATATCAAATATTTTTCTTGATATATAATGAGAATTTACTGTTGCATAAAGCAATGTTTTCTGAAGATCGTCGATTGATCATTCCCAACATTGCCAATTTAAATAATCGTCAGATTTTGTCAGAAGTTAATATTCGAAGTTTATACTTGAAGTCTCCTTTATGATATCATAAGTTGAATCGTTTTATGACTGAAGTAACAATTTATGTCAATAGTATTTAAAAGGACAAATCTAATAATATTAGAATCTGAAAGAATAAATCTAGTAATAATTTTTATCTTATATTAAATAGACATCTGTCATCCATAGACATCTGTATATTTATAATTTATTAGACAAATTCTGTTGTATTGAAATATGCTAAATTCCCATATCTCGTCCAATATTAGGAGAGCGTGAAACTCTACAAGCTTTAAAGTTTGTGAGTAAAATTCGACATAATTTTAAAATGTTCAACGTATGTGTGTATTTGATTATAATGTCCTCCCTGATTTTCGTAAGAAAGAAAACTGTTATTGAGTTAAAGTGATTTTTATAGAAGTATGGTCCTTTTTATCGTCGTTTTAATCTCTGATTTATACCCCAGCAAATATATTCGTACGTTAAAGAAACAGGAAACTTTTATATTCCGTTTTATTCAATGATAATCGGTTTGCCGCGATCAAGGCTGAATTTTTAAGGATGAGTGTGTGCTTGCGAACATTATTCTTTGATTTCAAGACATCAGGGAAGCTATTGTGAAACTATTCGGAGGGGTTTCTGATTAGAATAGTTAATCTACACTGGATATTTGGGCAGAAACGATTAGGGAATCTTTCGCGAACGGAAAGTCGACTCCGAATGCGGCTCTGCGTCAAATTTCTTCACGCAACTCGAGAAGATACCACTAATCTTCATCGTATGACATCGGTAAATCGATTTCGAAAAAGATTCATGGTAGTCCAAACAAACAGACAGAAACTCGCGCATTTCCCCAATCGGCATAGTTTCATAATAGATCCCAGGGTAGACTACGATGTATTTATTTTAGTTTAGCTGAATAGCGGCAGACACACACAGTACTGTTTTGAAGTGTAGATATAAGAATTCAAATAGGAGTAAGCGATTGTTTGTGTACGAATATCACGTAAATAAATGTTGAAGTAATGCCTTTTTTATCCGTTCATACTTTTCTTTTAAATCCATTTTCTCTTTAATACTGTATGTAAATCTTCGGCAGTGCCGCGTGAAGATATGTAATGCTGACACGACTCTTTTATCGACATTTGATAACGTTTACCACGTCACACGTGTCTGGCTTATAGTTTCTTCTATCTGTCGAAGCAGCGTCAGCGCATAATCATAAACTTGGTTAAAATAGGTTATCGTCATTGAAGAGACAATTCTTTATCCAATTATTATTGACATTTGGATAACTAGAAGCAAAAAACGTGCGAGTACAGCATAGAGTACTTTCAAGTACTATAAGCATTTTGATATGACTTTATGAAAGTAACGGTAAATTGTGTTACAAATTTTATATTATATATAATATCTCTTTATATATATTTATAATACCTTTTAAAATGTATTTGTCTATATAAGATATATTTGTATGTATAATGTGTATATATATATTTATTTATACATTTTAGTGTTACATGTGCAAGCATGGACGAACATAACGAGCAATGCGCAAAGAAGGCAAAATTTGAAGAAATTCCCACTGTGAGTGAGGGAAAGGCGCAGATATTAGTTACGGATGAAAGAGTGTTTTATAATCCGGTTCAAGAATTCAATAGGGATCTCAGTATAGCGGTACTAACGATATTCTCGAAAGACAAATTTAACGAAGCGCTGCAGAAAGACAAGTTGGAGAAAGACGACAAAATCAGTACACATGATGAAAGCCAGAGGGGAATTACTATATTGGAAGCTTTATCTGCAACTGGCTTGCGTAGTATACGATATGCCAAGGAAGTAGAAGGTGTCCGACAGATCGTTGCGAACGATATCTCTGCGAAGGCAGTGGACAGCATCAGGCAGAACATTTTGCATAATGGAGTTGAGAATTTGGTAACTCCTTGTCATGAAGATGCGACATTGTTGATGTATCAACGCAGGCGAAGTCGCTTCGATGCGGTTGACTTGGATCCATATGGCTGTCCCTCGATGTATCTGGACGGTGCAGTACAGTGTGTATCCGATGGCGGCATACTTCTGGTTACTGCTACTGATATGGCTGTCCTGGCTGGCACCGTTTCGGAAACTTGTTACTACAAATATGGAGCAATATCCATAAAATCGAAATCTTGCCATGAGATAGCGTTGAGGATATTACTACAATGCATCGCATCCTATGCAGGACGCTATGGACGATACATAGTACCGTTGTTATCTATAAGCGTCGATTTTTATATAAGAGTATTTGTTAAGATTTTTACGAGCCACAGCAAGTGCAAAGAGAACTCCAGTAAGATAGGAATGCTTTATCAATGTAATGGATGTGAAAGTATGAACTTTCAACCATTGGTGATGAAGAAGGCTTCCAAAAATTACAAATTACCGAGTGTACCCGTAGTAGATCAGCTATGTAAACACTGTCGACACCGACAGCACATGGGAGGTCCGATATGGCTAGGCCCTTTGCACGATCACGGATTTGTATCGCGATTGTTATGCAATTTGAATAGCATGGAGTTGGGTACATTGAAAAGAATGGAGGGCGTCCTGACCGTGATACACGAGGAACTGGACATTCCTTTGTATTATAATATAGATCGCTTGATGTCTATAGTTAGATGTCACGTTCCACCGATGTTGATATTTAGATCAGCATTGTTAAACGCGGGATACAAGGTGTCGTATTCGCACGCGAGTAAGATCTCCATCAAAACGGACGCGCCGAACGATGTTATATGGGATATCGTGCGTGCGTGGGAGAAGGAGCATCCTGTAAAACGGGAGAAGCTGGCTGAAGATAGCCCAGCCGCGCGGATACTTAACGCATCGTCCACGACGGATATCTCGCTCGCTATGCATCCTCTCGCCAATCCGATTTCCCGTCAGAAGCACTTGTCTCGTTTCCAGCAGAACCCCACTGTCAATTGGGGACCTGGCGTTCGTTCGAGAACTAGGGTTGACCTTGAAAACAAGACAGAAGATTCGAAAAAAGTGAGAAATCAAGATAAAAATAGTAAAAAGAAATCCGCTATGGTGGAGCAAGATATGGTACAACAATGAACGCAAGAAGCCCTCCGTGTTTTGTATGGTCGTTGTATTTTAATATCTTAAACAGCTATCCTGTATTAACAGACTTAAGGGAATACGTCACGTACGCTAATCAGCAATTCAATACAAAGTAAAAAATAGATAAATGCAATTTCTACGGTATATATCTCTTACTTCGAAGCATAGTACATAGTTTTCTGAACAACTGTACATTTGAGATATCTTCATTGACCGGTAAATGCAATTTTGAGATTTTACACATACAGTTGATCAACGACTCAACGGTAGGCAACGTATTCCCTTAAAGACAGGAAAATTGCAACGAATAATTCTTGAACGATTTTATCGAATTATTTATACATTGACAATCAGGGAAAAATAATTTTTTGACCGAGATATGTGAGTTACATCCTTGTATGTTTATATATTACTGCATATTGTTATCTAAGATTGTATGAGAGTTTCGTATTGTTGCAAAAAAGTAATGTCTTATATCTTATAATAAAATATTTTTTTACAAATTCTATCATTTGTGTGTACTTTCACCGTTATTTTACATATAAGTTATAAAAATATGTATATTTTTTATTTGTAATTATTTTTTGTTAATTCATTCGGAGTTGAAACTTTACAAATAATTATAAATTTTGCTCTTCAGAAATATTTGGCATACCCGACTAAAATTTTCGATATGTGTGATCTGTCAATTACATAATTTGAACGATTATGTAACGTGAGTTTAAGACTCCTCTGTTAATTAACTCTTAACGACAGTGTCGTTGAATGATATTTGCAGTCGATAGAGGCTGTGTTCCGATATTCACTGCCAGTACTGAAAATCTATAGTATACGTGACGTTAACTATAGATTTTCAGTACTGGCAGTGAATATCGGAACGCAGCCA
>NJRL01000319.1:184107-195449 GCA_003063815.1 Aphaenogaster rudis | reverse complement strand
ATTATTAGGCACCAAGATCCGCCGTGACCGATAGGGGCTTTCTTTCATATTTATATTTATTATTTTTTACATTCACTATATAAACAAAAATTTGTTGCTTATCTGAATGCAGCTCTTGTATCAGTAAGATTTATTAAATTAAATTCCCAGCCAGAAATAATTAGTTACATCGACGTCAATTCGACATCGATGCGTCGATGAATGACGTTGATGTTGAATACTGATTGATATTTTTGTCATTTTTGAGCTTATCATAATTATTTTTATGTTAATTAAGTAATTACAAATATTTTTAATAATTGAGAGAGAGTGAGAGGGGGAGGGGATTAATAATAATAAGTTTTTGTGTAAGTGTCCGGATATATGTAGATATAAGCAGTATTTGACATCGACTATTTATCGACGCATCGATGTCGATTCAATTAATCATTTTTGGCTGGGTTATCCTTGTTATCAAACAAAATGACGTAAGATATAATTACATTTCATCTGATTTCAATTGTTGGCCATACAGGTGCATTTTGTCCATGTTAAAACTCTTACGATTCTGAGATTTTCTCTAAAAAATCATTAAAATTCTTACAAATCAATAAGTTTATTCGAGACTTCGATATATATTACATACTGTTGTTAATATATAATTTCTATACGTAAAATATTTTATTGACAAATTATTTTATTTAACTTCGGTTTCACGAGTTTACGATGTAAACTTGATTGATTCATAGAATTAGCGACAGCAAAATAAAGCAAAACATTATACATGAAACAGAATTATTTTTGCCTATATCTTGTATCGCTGGTAATATATTTTAAGTTAAAAGTATTTTGAGCCTACAAAATAATAATATCCCCTTGTCTACAATGCGTATTTAAGGCGTTAAGATTTAAGAAATTGACCAATCACAGTCGTATATGAGGAGAATAAACGACTGCGATTGGTCAATTTCTTAAGTCTTATTAACGCCTTAAATACGCATTGTAGACAAGGGGTATATTATTGTAAAGTTTAAAACTATTCAGCGTTGTTATTTTTAGAACTTACTGCCTGAAGGTAATGTAAATGCATGTGGTGCGATAGTAACAAAGATACAATTTCTTACTTCAGAAATGCATATGCAATTACTTCAAGCAATATCGTTGACGATTACCTAAAATAATTGCATACGCATTTGTGAAGTTAGAAATTGTAAAAAAACAAAAGCACAAACAAACCACAAATTCAAGGAAGATAACGAACGAGATAAAGAAAAGTATGTTCAAAAAAATTCGGCAAAAGAAAACGATTTATCTTATGCATGTATTTTATTTTACAGTATGTTTTATTTGTTATTCGATTACTTTGTTTCTTTGCCTATTTTCTTTTCATTTTTTATTTTCACAATTCTTCTTCAATATACACAAAGACTTTTCTTTCGAAATTTTCCATTTCGCAGGATTCTTGTAGGCACTGAAATAATATAATTAACATAATTTTGTAAAATTTCTCTTTCTATTTTTATCATATATAATTATAATTATACTATCGATAAATATTTATAACCTCACGTGATATTTTTGCATTACTTTATATTATCACCTTCAATAGAATTTTCTTTATTAGCGTTTAAGTGCAAATATGTTATGCCAGCAATGATTTTATAATTATCACATAATGTATTCTAACTTAAGCGCTGATAAACCATTAGTAATATGCATATCGTTTGAAATCATTGAATTAATACAATTTTCAATCGTAAAAAATTATTTGTAAAATCTTAGAAATAGTTCCACGAAAATAAGGGTTATGTTATAATTAATATTTTAATCTTTAAATATTATAATAAATCTTATTATCCATTTATTCTCCAGAAATATAATGAAAATAACGTTAAATATTAAATACATTTGCAATTTTTTTCACTTTAAAATCTTCCTTGAAGAAGATAATTGACTGAAAGGTAGTCATAGACTCTGTTCATTTAAATTTTATTCGATTTTATTTTAGCCTGAAGCAGGAGACACCACACTGACCACACAAGCGATAAGCGATGCCATTGATATTGGCTACAGACATTTCGATTGTGCTCACGTTTATGGCAACGAGAAGGAAATCGGTGCCGTTATCAAAGCGAAAATAGCGGAGGGCGTCGTAAAGAGAGAAGATCTGTTTATCACAAGCAAACTGTGGAATACTTTCCACAGTCCCAATCTGGTTGAACCAACCATCAAACAAACGCTAGCCGACTTTGGTCTCGATTACATAGATCTCTATCTAATTCATTGGCCTATTGGATTCAAAGAGGGTGAAGATCTTTTCCCTGTAACTTCTGATGGTACCTATCTTCTTAGCGACGTAGATTATCTCGATACTTGGAAGGCTATGGAACGTGTACTGTTCAAAGGTCTGACGAAGAACATCGGTGTCAGTAATTTTAATTCCGAGCAGATTACCAGATTACTCGAGAATGCAACGGTTAAACCTGTTACAAATCAGGTAAATCAAGAATGGCAATTATTAAAAGACAGTTACTGGCGGTAATTACTTTTTAGTTCAATATAATTGCACTAATGTTACACATTAATTTAAAAATTATTTTGGAATAGAATCTTACTTTGAAGGATCAGGAGTTTGATAAAGCATAAAGAAATCTTTTTTCTTTACGTTCATCAATAGTTTTTGGTTTATACATTTACGCAAAGAATATTTATATAAAAAGAAATGTAAAGAATTACCTTATCTTGATATATTTACCACTTTTGTGTCATTTTAGATCGAATGTCATCCATACTTAACGCAAAAGAAGCTGTCAGATTTTTGCAAGGAAAAAGGCATCCTTGTTACAGCATACAGTCTACTCGGATCACCAAATAGACCATGGGCTAAGCCAGACGAACCAAAATTGTTGGAAGATAAGAAATTAATTAGTCTTGGGCAAAAGTATAACAAGACGCCTGCACAAATACTTATTCGTTATCAAGTATGTTATTAAAGCTACTCACCATTACTATCTCAGATTGTGACGTCAGAAGTGAGAGAACACATAACAAAAATTCTTGCAAAATATATTCAAATAGAAACATTTTTCCATAAAACAACATTTATAATCGATAGAATAGACTTATAAAATATACTGAAAACTTTTTAGGGGAGGAATTAAATCATATTTTTATTTCTATATGTTATTAATTTGATAGTTATTACAGCTGTGAACATAGTTTATTTCGTTTTTAGTTATGCATAATTTATTTCCAGATATATGATTATTTATTAATTAGTGAAATAAAAGGAGAGTTTATATTTTACAGTTCTATCGATTGTAAATATTGTGTCCGAAAAAATAGGATGCTGGCCTTAATATATCAATGTCTGTAACGTACTTTCTAATAAATTAGCTTTGTTGAATATAATTTCAAAATTTTTAATTATATTAAAATATCTTGTAGTATTTATATATATATATGATAATTGACAACTTGGTAATACATTAATACGAAATTTTAATAATTACAGGTGGATCGTGGCCATATAGTGATTCCCAAGTCAATTACCAAATCACGAATCGCTCAGAACATAGAGGTATTCGACTTTAAACTTTCACCTGAAGACATTGCTTATATTGATAGTTTCGATTGCAACGTAAGATTATGTGCAGCAGAGTGGTAAGAACTTATTAATATTCTACCGTTTTATTTATAAAGACGATTTTGTAGACTAGTCATAGGATATATTAGATAATAATTGTTTCAAGTTGTGGCGGTATATTATTCTTTTGTTTTCAGGTTAAACAGCGATCCCTATTATCCGTTCAATATTCCATTCTAAGTAATTTAGTGGGCAAGTGAGGCTATCTATATGTATATCTTCTGTTAAACTTTTTGCTTTAGAACACATTTTCAGATTACCATTAATTTAAGCATATATAAATAATATATTATTTTTCTCTTATAATATTTCTTTATAATATTTGTATAAACATTACAAATAAAGACATTTTCGTTGTCATTTATCAAATATAAATTTTTTTGCAGAAAATTCAATTATATGAAATCCTTGTATACATATGTTAAGATAAAGGAATTTTTACACTGCCTAAAAAGACATTTAATCCGGTCAGTTGCTGATTGATAAATGTTCGAATGTTAATTATATCGCTACGATAAATTATCGCTAATTATTCGCAACCACAGGAGCAACACTCGCAAAACTCCTCATCGCTATTGCTATCATCAACTTCCGATTCCGAATGCAGTACCTCTGAAGACATTGATTGATAAGCCTCGTCCAACGATCTAACGCTGCAATCACACGGTGTAATCGATAATTCGCGCTTGAGTTTTTTTTCGCAATCGTATCTGCAGATATCAATTTGATTGCATGCAGCAGAAGTCGTACACTCGTCACACGTTTTACCAGGCTCACACGCCACCGACGATTGCGTTAATTGTTTGGGTGGCTGTGATACGCCTGAAAATTTATTCGTTTGCATATTAATTTTAATGCAAAACAGCATTTACAATAAGAGTTTTCGTTACATACAATATTCCTAATGAAGTTTTAAAGAAAACAGATCGCTACGTATCGGCTTGTATACATGCCTGTTTTTGAGGCGACGCCGAATAGAGACTCGCAAGGAGGCTTCTTCGTACACGGAGACTTGGATTTGAATACAGCGGAAGAAATCCGCCGGCAGGATTTGCAACAAATCTCGCAATCGCGCGATTTGTTCGCGGTTGCACGCGATGCGTGATGGTCCAGCGGGACGCAGCACGGAAGCGGAGGACACAATTTTTTGCAGGCTTCAAATGGTCTTTTCGATGTCTTCTCGTAAGCAGTTAACGTTACCGACGTTGCGCACGGACAGCAAGTCTTCTAAATTAAGAGATATGCATAGAATTAGGAACAAACCCGAGTAGCAATTACTTAATAGTTGGCCAACTGTTGGCCGCTGGAAATATAACATTGGCCCAATATTTTGTACTGCTTGGGAACGGATGTTATCTACGCCCTTACTACTCACTCGTTTCTTATCTTCAAGATTATATTTTCTCTTCGTCTCGTATTTATTACGTGTGTAATCTTCCAATGGACCGAAACCCTTTCTACCATTTTCCCTCGGTTCCTGCACGCGTTCCGTCATTTTTCCGCTGTCACGCTGAAATTTCTTACAGGACAGCAGCTTGCCCATTTGTCGCCTGTACATGACCTCTTTGCTCTCTAACTCTTTGATGTAGTTCTTCAGCTTCAATTCCTCCTCAGCGAGCTGACGGATTTTTCTCAAACATATCAGATCTTCGGAGTGGATAGAGTGTAGACTCGGTGTACTGCGTCTCTGTACCTCATTGCGCAATCCTATCAATTTTTCCTCCATCTCCTTGTTAGCCAGCTCCAAGGACTCCAGCTCCATGCCAGTTTCCTCCAGCTTCACATCCGCGTCTATGATCTTGTCCTGCATCAATAGAAAGTTGATTGTAAACTCGCGGTGAATTCCTGTCGCACAAATTATTAATCTATGTAACATTCGCGACCCTTTAATTTTCGATTTTTCAAAGACTATTTGATGATAACGCGCCAGGTTGGTGAAATTATATGTATTTTTACACATATGTTTTAAACACATGCAATATATATATATATATATATATATATATATATATATATAGGATATGTATTACATATTCCACGTATTATATTCTATAGATGTTATTTATTCACATTATATTCTGTATTAACATAATTTCTCAATTTATTTTTACTTCTGAATAAGAATTTCAAACATGCATACGGAAATATTCTAATATGTATTACATCTATGTTACTGGCACTACTGCCAGAAAACTAGTTTTAGATTTAGAAGCGATATTTTTAGATCCTAACGCCCCTTCGCAGTATAATCTTATTTTAAGAAATAAATGTTACCATCGTACACACGAATTGAAGCAATTGTATTAATATTTTAACTCAAAAAATCTATGGTAAATTTCTTTTTTAAAGAAAATATCTTTTAAACATCTGTTTACGTTCGAAGTAGCGCAACCTTCGAAATATTTGTCTTAAATTTAAGTTTTAAATTATGATAACACATTAAAATAGCGACATACAACTTTCGCTTTAAAAAAAGCACACTGACAAGATTTACCCGGATTCTTATCGTCGAATGTCAATCGTGCCGTACATGAAACTGTGCCGTTTCCTGGTGGAGGCCGTCGACCGCGCTCTTCAATTCGGCGAGGAGTCTGTCGGCGGGGTCTGGTTGCGGCGAGAACCTGTTCATGATCTCTCGTACTTTGTCGTAAGGCCCACCGTGGCAGTCTTGCCCGACCATCCACATGTTGTATGCCATCAGAGCCGGGATGGAGCGTTCCATCGTAACGACTTTATTCCTGAGCTCCCGGTGGCGGCCGATCAGGTCGCACCGACGTTCCTCGATCTCGGACGCGACGTTCGCCAAGGGCGAGTCGAGCGCTTTCGTAAAGAAAAAGTCATTGTTTTTTCATTTAATTTTAATTGGAATATTTTTAACTAAACCAATCGAACTAAGGCCAATCCTTATGCCTTGAATGGGATGCTGTTCAATTATCTTTTGCAACCGTCCAGTAGACGGTGAATTAATATAGTCAATTAAACAAGGTTATTCACCGGCTTTGGTCGACATTACGATGAATCTGATTACGGTCGAAATATACGAGGATGAAATTGGTCACACAAATGTCAGCGGGTTGTTTTCTACTTGAGACTTTTGAATTGAAATGCAAAAGAATGGAAATAGCGAGTTTACGCCGGAGAGCGGCGTTGAGCGGCGTTGATCGGAGCTTCGTGGGGGTAGTAGATAAGATTGTGTTTATAGCTTTTGTCGACAATATCAGTACGGTAGCGATAAATATCGTCGAAAGTAGGCATTTAAATAGCTATAAGCTGTCGTGGATTAAATGTGGGTCGACCTTTATGCATCGAGATCGGACGTGCGAAACAAAAGAAAATTTTGACACGTCCCTACTCTCGGCAAATTCTCCTTCCGGCGTTTCAGTCTACCAACCCGCCTTTAGCAGTTAAGCATTACCGTGGTTCTCTTGGACAGAATGATATAGGCGTCTATTGGTCGTTCAGTTATTGCGAAAGCCGAGAACAACGATCATCGGGATATCTGAAATCTGGAGCACGCCACGTGCGGCCAAGCGAGCCATAATGTTATTACCACTCGGCTCATTCAGGAGTACGAAATTATATCAAGTGACTTAGAACTTTGTTCAAATTGTCAACGAGCGAATGCGCAACTGATTTACATAACATTTGCGATCGTATCGTTGCAAACAGTATTCTATTGCTTCAGCTCATATGAATATTTAGAAAGAGTACATGTTTCGAATACGTCCCGATACATATGTGTTACTCCTGAATATAATTACACGAAACATCTTACGTGGCTTTCCTTGAAAGTATTAAACGGCGGAAAAAATACGTCTCCTGAAAATACAATTTTCGCGCAGCAAACTGGAGGAGCCGACGACGCGGCGGGACGGAGACGACGACGACTTCTCGCTGGTAACTCTAACGAGCGCTTCCCTCCAGGAGAGCACCGGCAGCACCTTCACCGGGTCCGTCTACACGAACTGGGAGGAGAAGTTCGCGTGTCGCGCGCTACAGGGTCGAGGCCGCGTCTTCAGCTACCGGAAGAGGAGGACTCACATCGTCGATGGAGTCTTCAACGCGCCGGCTGGCGTCTGTCCGCGTCGCGTCACCTCGTCGGTTATTCGCCGTAATGCAGGTGCCGTTAAACGCACCTGGGCACCTATTATGCAACTGTCGGAAACCGATTCCGATCGGAATGATTCCGTTTTCTCTAGAAAAGACAATAGAAATCTAGGAAATAACTAAACAATTCTGATCGGAATCCATTCCGAACAAGTCCATAATAGGGCAGCTGTTCGCCGATTAAGATTTTCATTTCGAGTTAATCGACGTGTCCGGTGTGACTTTTCCGCGAATCAGCGGAAGTCTGCGAATGGCCTGTTTGAAATTGAAAGTGCATCCCATGCTTTGTGTAGCCAGCTGCTCTCCACGCAGATAACACGCGAATGAGATGAGACCGATGGAGCAGAAATCGTTATTTTTTTCTCAGGATTACGGGTTACGAAATGAATCAAATGAGTCAAAGGCGGAAACACGCTTTACGTTACAGGCGATTCCCGGCTCGTGTTCATCTGGCCGCAGAAAGCCAGCAGGGGTCGACTCTCGAACGTCCTCGCGCCCCTGCTGCGCGGCGTCCTGATCGGGCTGCTATTCGTGGACGCTCTTCACCTATGGCCCGGAGAATTTTTACCCACGTCTCTACCGTCAACCATGCCGATTACTCTGCCGCCCGTCAAATGCAACGTCATCGAGCCGCGTTGGTACGATAACAACTGAGTCGCGAATGAGTTGCCTAATCACGTTTCCATAAACGATTACCATAGCCTGGCTGCAATTTCCTAACCCAAGCACTATACAATCTTCAATAAAGATGAAATTACTTCGTCTGGAGATCTTTTTGATCTTTTAAATCGCGTTTGTAATTATTTTTACTCGCGAGAAGAGACTTGTATTCAAGAAGAGAATTCGCGTAGACATCTTAAAGACGTCTTATGACCTGATTGTGGACTTTGTATTGTCTGGGATATGTGCATTATATTTCATGATGCGATGGGGGGAAATAGAAATTACACCTTTATGCTTTGTCTTAATCAAGAAAAAACATCAAAGTTTATACATACGAAATAACTTGTACATACATCTTAAGCATGCGTGTTATCGGTTGCGCTAAATGCAAATAATTGCCTCTGTTCTATCGTCGGTTATAAAAGCACGGTTTACGACGCAGTAATTTTCCAAACATCAGAGAAACTGAAGAACTCGAATGAGATAAGTGTTTGATTTACTTATCCAATCGTCGCGTGAGTATCATTACGGTATCACGTAGGGAAAAGTGAAGAAGTGTTATCGAAGATCAAGATATCGTGAACTTTGCAATCACATTCCACGATCAAATTTTGGATCGAGGAGAGACGCAATAGATTTTGTAATATTTTCTGTTACGGGGATTATAAGCATGCCACTTTACTATCTATCTCTTATCGCATTCAATATTATTAATAAAATATGATTTACGTTAAATAGATGATAAGGCATAATTTTTAATAAGTGCTGCGATATTTAACTGTTGTGAGTGTCAAAGGTGCTGATAAACAAACTACAGTGTCACAGAAATATTGACTCTTTTAACGTGACTCGGTAATTTTAAATAAAAATAATATTCATTAGCGAAATAATTAATAATTTTTATTAGCGAAAATATAAAAATTTTATTAATATCACAAAAATTAAATTATATTACAAATTAAAGCAGGTAACTATCTATATTTCAAATGCTTTTGCAATAAAATAACTTAAAGAGATCAATAATTAAACCTTTAACAAAATCTATAATATAAATATGAAGTTTTAAAATTGATTAAACATTTGTTGTTCCCTATACAATAATTGTAAAATTGTAAGCAATCAAATTCTTTGAAATTATACTGAACCATTAACAAATTTTTCACGGAATCGACAGTCAATCTATTTCTTTCATCAGTCCATTGAGCGTTTATCATGCTAAAGACTCTTTCATCATTAGCATTGTGGCTTGGTATTGCAAAAATTGAAGAACATATTTTAAAAAACTCCGAGCTCGCAATTTTATTCACGTTTTTGAAGTAATCTAACCATTTAACCGATGATCTTTTCATAGAAAATTCAGCATTTTTATTTTATAATTTCAAAGTTTCAAAAAGAATGCATTCGGCTTCGATAAGTGAAAAATAAGAGTACGCTGTTTTAGCACCCGAAAACAAGTATGGACGATAACCTTATTGGTAATTTAAAATATTTTAAGTGTTCGCAGATTACGAGAATGGATTTCATCTTTTTAGCACTGTGGACTCTTTTTATTGTTGTGATTTTCGCAATTCTGTCGATAGTGCATCGTCAGTATGTTATTCGACATAAATTTAAACACTTTCCTCAGACTCCCGGATATCCTTTCATTGGTGTGATGTTTGCATTATTTAATCTGTCAGAGTATGGTAAAGAACTATATATATAAATAAGATTTTATCATTATTTACTCTTTAATACAAGTGCCACTCATATATTTACACACAGTTTAAAATAAAAGTTCGTTATTTAAATTTATATAATTATTAAGTTGGTGTAATAATTAATAAATTGCTAATATAATCAATCTAATTGCTAGACCGCATAAAATGGTACATGAAGTTCATGGAGAAGTGTAAAGAAGGAATATTCGTACAATGGATAGGAAGCAAGCCTATAATTTACATTTTTAAACCAGAATATTTAGAGGTAAACAATAAAATCAATTTACGAACAGATAATATCGTTCGTTATATTTTCTGCGATAATTAATGTATTATATAAGTAGTGATTGTCGCAACTATCGCGAAAGAATATTTTTTTATATAGTAGCATAAAATCCCGAGAAAAAATTTTTTATATATAAACATACATAAAACTTGTATAAACATATATAAACATATATAATTATGTATGAAATATGTCCATACATAAAATTGCTCATACATAATCATATATAACTTCTATACATTTATATATGATTATATATAATTATATGTGGGCAATTTTATGTATGGACATATTTGATACATAATTATATACGTTTATATATGTTTATATCTGTTTATATATGTTTATATATGAAAAATTTTTTATTTTCGAACATTTATAAAACGTGCTCGAACATTCATTAATTTTTTCTTAAGTGCGATTTTAATTAAATATATAGAAGAAGAAAGATTGTATATATTGCAGCGAGATTGTTTTCTCGTTACTACAATATGTATCTAATACGTAGTAATTATACAACCAATTATTCGGCAAATAACCAATTAGTGTAAATATACTTATTTTATTATCAAAGAGATGGAAAATGCTGAAAGTGCTGAAAATGCTGAAGTACTGAAATGCTGAAAATTTTACTGTGTAAATTTGTTTAAAGAAATTTAAGTCCTTTCTTTAAACAAGATTGCTTACTTTTAGCAAATTTGATTTATTCATGCAAAACTATCACTGCGGAATTTGAATTTATTTGTTATTGCAGCAAAAAATTTACAGGTGTGTGTGTGTGTGCGTGTCTGTGTCCGTGTCCGTGTCCGCGCGCGCGCGCGCGCGTGTGTGTGTGTGTTGCGCGCGCGCAGCAAAAGTATTTTTGGTAAATGGAATTAATATTCTTGATAAATCTTTTTGATGTCTATAACTAACGAAATTTATTGCGATAAGATAAAGTACATTGTATTAGCAAGAAATA
>NJRL01000319.1:85337-98958 GCA_003063815.1 Aphaenogaster rudis | reverse complement strand
CTGATAAATTTTTAAATTAATTTTATCATGTATTTTTTTTTATTGTGTTGTATCTCTATTATTTTAAATTAAAAATCTTACAATACATAAAGTACATAAAAACGATGTTGTGTAACGCTGTTAATTGTTCAGGTAATCAAGCATTTGATAAGCGTTATGCGGGCATATAACGCATGCGGTCTATCTGGGCCTCAAATCGGACTCCCATGGCAGATATTCGCCATCGAATGCACGAAGGAGAATACGAAGGGGACCGAAGAGTCTGTTAAAAAGGCTCACGAAATGAATATCGTCCCAATGACGATTTTTATCAACCCCGAATTAAAAATTATAGACCATACACCTATCACCCTTTATGAGGGATGCGAGAGCATTCGGGGATTTTCCGCTGCTGTACCGAGAGCCTACGAAGTGGAAATTACGGCTTTGAATGCTTCCGCTGAACAGTTTACGTGGAGAGCACGTGGGTGGTCTGCTAGAATAGCACAACACGAGTACGATCACTTACAAGTAAGAGTCACAGGCGGAAAGGGAAATTTTTATACACACATATATAATGCTAGAATACGTAGAAGAATAAGTAGAATAAGAACAAATTATTTATGTAGAAAGTAATCTGTTTCTATTTTTCAGGGAAGGCTGTACATAGAGAAAATGGACGCAAGAACATTTCATTGTACGGCTTGGCATCGAATTAACCAAAATAAAGGCAAAATGCACTTGAGTTATTGGCCAAGAAACTAACGCGTGCGGCGCATACGGATTAATATTTATATTGATTGAAATAAATGCACAGTGCTCACATTAAAATTAAACTGTGCTTATTTACATGCTTTCCACAATATAATCTATAATATAACACGTATAGAACTGATATTCCGATTACTTCATTTATTTTATAATTGTTATTAGCGTCGTTTTGAAAGTTAGTCAGCTGTTATTTCTCTTATCACATTCACATTCTTCTTTATAGATAAAATTAAATAGATAATTTTTAAAATACAGCATATCTACTTTTTATTTATAGAACGGTAGTAACCATATTTCTGCGTATGACGTCTTTCTTTGTTTACGTTCTTTGATGATGAGACAAATTGAAAGAGTTATTTTATCTTTTCCTTGAATATGTATCCAAACAAGATAAACGTATGTCTAGTGGCGTACAATAACTTTGATAATAGAAATTATCTTAATAATAGAAACCGTTTGTATAACTCTTTTTCTTTTAATACAGGCGGTCTTTCATGACATTAACTTAAAGTGTATCAGCTACATAAAAAATAGGATATTTTATTTATGCATTTTCCAGAATACAATCATAGTAGTATTATCAGATATACGGTCACAGGTACGCGGAACTATATGGTACCGAATGAACGAAGAGAATAAATATTCCATTTGTATGAACCGCTTTTTGCGTGATTCTATGAAGTTTACACCTCCTTGCGTTACATTCAGTCGCTATCTTACTAGCGCAGCTTCGAATATCGTTCAATTATCTTACATTCTATCACGTTGCTTATATCTTTTAGTGGTCTCTGATATGATAACAAATATATATATTATATTAATGTATATACAGCTATGATTCTTTCATTATGTGTTTTGATTGCATTTCTCGATAACAAGAAAAAATAATTCTCGAATTATTTCGAATACTTTATAGAAATATGTGAATAATATATCGACTCGTAAAATTTTCTCTCTTGCTCTGATTGTAATGGAGTTTACGTTTCTGAGAAAAATTTCGAATAAAATTTTTGCTCGTTTATTTAAAATGAGCTTCATCTCTAGATGGAGATTTCAATAGCTAGAACGGCTGGTACAAAAAGCGAGTTATAAATATCACAACGGTTGTGGTATGAAAAATTTCTCGGTATCGGTGGTATCCTGTTTATTATGTGTGTGCGTCACTGTTTTGGACCATTCAATGAGATGAAATGCGCTTGTATTTCCTGGTATGTGATTTTTTTCATCTGCGTTGGTTAGTCTCTTATTCATAAATAATCGTGATTTTGAATATCTCCCTAATTATGTATTTTTATTTACGTTAGTTACGTTATTATATGATGTGTATTATGTACATCTAAATCGTATCTTAAAAAGCGTTTGTTTTCCCAGAGTATTTCTTGCTCCGACAACATCTGAAAATCTAAAAAGAACATGTGTTATAAAGATATTACACACACATTTTGAGTTCATTAACGTTGTTTCGCTTATCCTCCGTTTAAACTGAAGGAATACATAAGATGAGGCTATATCAAAAGAAAGCACGGTAAAACGAATCTCTTCTAAAATAGCATGTACATTGTACAATAATAAACAAGAAAAAACTAGAAACTATGATCTTTTTCTTTTAACAGTAAAATATAATTGGATTTTATCTTTAAATTTGTTGAGAAGCTGAAACCGATTTTTTACGATATTGATAACTTTGAATATAAAATGTTGCGTATTATTACACCAAGTTTATTTCATGAAAAAGTGAAGTAATCGAAATTTAGACCTTTGCAAGTAAGAAATAACATAGCAACGAGTTTAGACTTACTGCAGATTATCTATGTGTTCACAACCACATCTAGTGCGCGTTTAATGTATTCACATAATTTACAATATTTAATTCATTAACGAAAAGCTTACAGTTGGCTGTGAAGATATATATATATATATAACTCTATATATGTATATGAAAGGAGGATCGGTAAATAAGGCCAAAATCTGCCTCGCGATGGAACCTAAACTAACTGTAGAAAAGTCTTTCTTACAACCCAAGAAAGACGAAAATTACCGTCATTTATCCGAGAAGTGGTGGGAAAGTTTTGGGAATAGCGTATTAAGCTGTTAGGCTTTTGTTTTTTGGTTATGCCCGTTTTTTACTTGACATAAACAAACCTGCACACTCTCTTTGTGATATTTTTTACAACATAGCATCATCAGAGTCCGAAGAAAACGATGAGGATGATGTTTAAGAACAGACTAAAAAAATTAAAAAAGTAAAAAAAAGTAAAAATTAAAAAATTAAAAAAAATTAAAAAGTTTTAAATCTAAAAACAATTAAAAATATTTTAAAAAATAAAAAATTACTTTACTTTGGTTACACAGATACGATCTCTTAAAGTTAATACAGGAAAAACTGTTAGTTCTTATGTATAAATCGACATTAAAACCTCTTAATACGCTATTCCCAAAACTTTCCCACCACTTCTCGGATAAATGACGGTGATTTTCGTCTTTCTTGGGTTGTAAGAAAGACTTTTCTACAGTTAGTTTAGGTCCCATCGCGAGGCAGATTTTGGCCTTATTTACCGGTCCTCCTTTTATATACCTTTTATTTTACTTACAAGGAAAAGCTCAGGTAACTCACCCTGGGATTTCGATGCCAATTTTTTTGGTTATTCTGGAGGTGAAAAAAAGAGATACGTGTCCCGGCGTTTGATTGAATAAGCCTTAGTTTCGGAGTAATAAATTTGTGAAAATTGAAATTTATGAAGAATAAACAAACATCGTGAATGTGAATTTTTTTATTACAAAATTATTTTCAATTATTTTGATGAGAAACAATTACTTGGATGATAAACATTATAAAAACATTTAAAACATATAAATTTTTTACAGTTTGCACAACGAATAAATGAAGGAGTACCACATACACATTTATTTTTCCGTATGTCCGGGGGGAAACATTTTCGTTGACGTTTCCAAACACATTTCTTTGAGGAATTAATTTCGATGCAAACCAAGCGTACTCGATCATATCTGTAAAAGCTCCCCAAAAAAATAAATTTCAATTTTCACAAATTTATTACTCCGAAACTAAGGCCTATTCAATCAAACGCCGGGACACGTATCTCTTTTTTTTCACCTCCAGAATAACCAAAAAAATTGGCATCGAAATCCCAGGGTGAGTTACCTGAGCTTCCCCTTGTTAGCGTAAAATATATGCGAATTTTATCTTTTAATTCTTAGGCTTATTGATTGAAGAAGTATCTTTAAACAAGAGCCTTAGTCTTGGATTCAGTTTTCTCTTCGGAAGAATTATTACATACGATAGGAACACGACAATTACGCGATGATGTTACGCATTATAAGTCATTACTCCTTAGATTTAAACATTACATTTTTCTAACATCGATTAATCGCGAATCTTGATGCGTCCACTTTTGAAAAACACCGCGTATTAACGCTACGAAGAAACTGCAGTAGATACAATATTTTGGTCCGTTGATTTTTTTAAATGACTATGAATGATACGCCGATAGAGATACTTCAGTAATAGTCAACATAATTACTCTTTTAAATTACATTACGTGTAATGTAATAACACAGATATCTCTTCACGATTAACGTCGCGCGTGACTAGAGAGAGAAACTTGATTAAAGTTCTCGAAACATAGTAATTGTGTCTTTGGCCTATTATACAAGGACTAGCTTGACAGCGGGAGGGAATCGCTCCTTCCCAGGATGCTGCGAACGCAGGTGCGATTGAGCCGATCGCGCCGGTTGATCAGCAGAAAGAGCCGGCGTTAAAAGGGGACTAGATATTTTCATATCCAGGTGTGTACTCGTTGCTGTGAGTTTTCCTCATCCTGTCAGGACACGTGTCCTCTGGTCTGCGAGGTCCTCCATTTTTTGCCGTGATCGCGATGATGAGCCAACAGCCGGTCGTTTCCGCCTCTCACTGATTGCAGGTGCAGCGGTATTCGCACCGTGCCTATCGAATTAGAAATAGGGCTTGTTTGCATCGATACATCGATTGCTACGTATCGTGCTATATCCAATTACTACGGTGATTAATACAGCGCCGTTCCGTGCCGTTGAGTTTAATCGTATGCGTATGTTCGGGTGTAATTCGTGCGAATCATCGAATTCGTTGTCGTGTATCAAAAATCAAACGAGGATCTAAAAGAGTGAATGTGTTACTTTTTATTACGTGCAATCATTTAAAAATTAACATATGTAAAAACTTAACTTAATAAAATGACAGGAATATATATATTGAAATTCAATGGGATGGAAATACTTTATGAAAAACAAATTCGATGGATTTTAATGATGTAATTGGAGAAATTATGATATTAGTATTTATCACAATAATGGAACAACAAAATATTTACTTAATTAAAATGGGAAACAATGCGCTAAATTATATATACTAAATATTTCTCTCTTAACATGTTTTGTTATCAAGAATTAATCTTTTCAACATTATAAATATGGAAATTCTAAAGTTTTGCATTCATCAAGAGAATTTATTCACTTTCAGTTACTCAAAGAGAGTCTTAATTCTTGATCTTGCAGAGAAACATATTTCCCGCGAGTTACACGAGTAACGAACAACAAACATGCAATCATGGTTTATTTTCCGCGTTCGTTTCGCGTTTATTACTTCCCGCCTGGGTTGCCGTACTGTGATCGATACGAAACCACGGGGTGCGAAGCGAACGGCTCGTATCTGCGCTACACATTTAACGCTAAATATATTCGATTCTCACCTCGCATCGAATCTTCGTCTATACACGCAAACAATTTTTATATCGAATGACGATTTTACGTCCGTATTACGCTCCGTGTAGATGCATAAATAGTATGACGCGCGTCACAAACGGGCGAAGGATCACGAGCCGATATCTTCGTTCCGCCAAATCAAACGCGTACTCGTGCTTTAAGGGGGAGAGGGCAAGATGTAAACGTTGCTCGGAATTTCGCGGTGATCAGTGCGAGGTGCAATTCCTGGTCGCGACAACATTGCCGCGATCGACGTCGGCGAGGACGTCGGGGACCAAGTGGCGCAAATCTATGGATGATGCTCGCGCGTCCCCCTGGGCTGGGTCAGTGTCCTCGAGGTGAGACTCTGACTCGCTCCTAGGCGTTGTGGAACCGGTGGTGCAAGAGTGCTCCGAGAAGGTGCACGTACCATTCCGCGATATTCTGGTGTGCATGTCCGGGCTACCAGTGCAGCTGTACCTGGACGTCACGGCCTCCGAACGCGACAGAGATGGCTCCGTTGACACCCGCACCCACGGGCACCAGAAGAAGAACTGGGCGAAGCCACGGCGGAATCTGCGACGCACAAAGCATCTTACAATAGAGATCGATGGAGCATTAGCTATGTGCGGTTTACAAAATTGTGCGTCGCGGTTGCGATCTTCCTTAAAAATCGTAGTGAATGGGATATACATCGCATCACGATTTTTATCATATAATTTTGAATTGTGCGGGATTTTGTATCGTAACTCCGCCCTTGCTAAAAACTCTTTTGGACGCTAATAATCGGAACCAAATGTACATTCATTACATTTCTCATGTGAGGTAAAGATAATTTTTGTTTTACCATTTTCAATGAATTCAATGAATACATTCATTACAAGTGTGATTTCGAGCTGCATATGCGATTTTCAATCGCATGCGACTTTGTGATTAAAAATCTAATCGCATATCGCATTGCGATTCAAGAAAAAAAAATCGTGATGCTAGCGATATATCGCAAAGTTGCACATCTCTGTAGAGCATATTGCGAATGAGCGATTTTTAAAACTGTTAAGATAATGTTATATCATATTGTATGCATAATTTTGAGTCGAATAATCTTCTTGTTTTTTACGATTAAAAACATGAATAGATGAGCATTGCCGTAGAGTATTCTGAAGATATAAATATTGGCTACAATGAATCAAGATTATCTAATTCAATTCATGCCATGGTGATTTCAATTTAATAATTATATTTCTCACATCGTAGGTCGCAAAGTTTCATCATCTTTGTCTTATGCTCTTATGATATATATTTATGAAGACAGAATGATTTAAATCATGCATATCGTTAAATAAGTCTGATTTTCCTAAGGGAAATATCCTACTGTCATCCAACTCGAAGACAATTCACGCATGTCACATATATATTTACTTTTACGTTTATTTTACTTCTCGCAGAAGAAAATAGCGGTCGTGGCTCGCAAAGTTTTCTCATATATGGCTCATATCTTTTTCAAGATACGCGCGGAAGAAGAAAGATCCTTTAAGAAACTCGCGTTACCAAACTCGCCTGGTTGTCCGGGATGAAAACTTCCGTATGGAATTTAACGCAGAGAGAAGGCTGTAATCCAACTATTACACGACCCGATCGCCGCGCGCCGTTATTATTATTCACCGTCATTACGAGACCGTGACCCGATCGCGGAAACACAATGATACCCGCGTATCGTATCATATGAATATTTATAAGACCAGATGTTCTGTCGATAGTATGCGGAAAATTGAAATTTGCGCGTTTGACCCGCGGATGCCCGTACTTCGCAGCGAGGTGTCCGACGTACACATTACATTTCCGCTCTATTGTTTTTGACATTATATTCATTCTTTTTTTTTCACGGGCCAATAAATAACGGCAATATCGATGTTAGTAAGGAACAAAACATGCCCGCTGCGTGTGACGTGTTTTGAGGGGCGGAAAGAGGGAGCGGGGGTCCGAGCCACGGTTCGATCGACCCTCGACAACGCTCCCATTCCCATTCTCATTCCCATTTGCGGGCGAAGCGAAATTATTTCGATTGCTCTCCGAAGATTCGCGCGGCTTTTCTCGATGAACGTCGGTCAGTCAGCGACGTTCATCGAGCCGGTATGCCAGCACACCGACACGTACGTGTTTTAAAAACAACATCCCTGTGGTGCCATAGTCCGTTCTATGATGATACGAATCGCTTATTTTGCATGTATCGGAATCTCGGTCTGGTCAACCGCGTTTCCATTATCGCGGATATTCAGCATTCAAATTGATCGTTCGTGTAAACGCGTTAATGGCAACGATGTTACTTCCTGTTCCGTAATAACTTGGGGCGTCTCCCCCCCACCCTTCCGCCGAAGTATCTCTAAAGTCGGATGAGCTTATCTTCTGTGCTATATTAGATTAACTCTCGACAGTTCGTCAAACACTCGACGGGGTAGCGACGGCGAAATGAATCGCCGGCACTCGAGTCTTCTTAATTAAGAACCTTAAGATAAAGCTACACACCGATTGTAATAAGTGGTCATATTTTTACAGATCTCTACAGCTTTACAAATGTGCAAACGCATCCCGCTTGACGACTATTTTATCTTGATAACTGGAAAATAAAAAAAAAACAAACAATCTAAAAATTGAATTTATATATCACGTTTTAGTAAATACGAGATAAATACACAACAGTTAATAGAAATTCAAACTCGCGTCGAGGAACTGTGCGGCGTCAAGAGCAACTCGGATATTTTGTAGCGGAGATTCGTGTTTAATTTGTGTAGATCCGCTAATTAACATAGAATAATTTAAGTTAGTCTCTATCGCGATAGGCAAACTTACGAAGCAAAGTACCTCGCGGTATCCGAGATGTTGAAGCGGGAAACTTAGCGAACTTCTATTAACAAATGACGAGAGGATTCGTCGATACTGTATCTACGTATTTGCTTATCTCACGAAGTTGGTTGAATCCGCACAAGGACTCTCAAGAAATAATTCTCGGATTACAATGCCGGTCTTATGAGAAAACTCAACTTTTGTTACAATATGCCAAAATTACGGTACATCTTGACATATTTCCGAGAAGCGTCATTGTGCGTCACTGACGGAGTAAAAAACGGTCGTTTTAACGATCGAGTAGAGAGAAGCAAAAATCTTACCTAGTATTCATCCAACAATAAATTATGGGGTTGTACATGCTGTTGGACATCGCCAGCCAATATATGCCCAGAAAGACTTCCTGGATGTACGGTTCATTTGTAATCTCTGGCAGATAGGACGTCACTATGAAGTACATATGAAACGGAAGCCAGCACACTGCGAATATTACTACTACGACTATCATCATTTTTACGACCTGAAATATGAAGAAAATTCGTATCAGTCAAGATATAAAAGATCGGTCCTTTCTCCACGATTAATTCACTATGTAGTTAGAATTCTCCGATAAAGATAAAGAAAGCGAAAATATTGCTTTCAATACCTCAAAAATTTTATCGAGTAAAAGAAATTTATATTATATACATTTCATAATGAAGGAACTACAAAAATATATTTTAAGCAGAAAACATCCTCCTATCTTAATTCACATCAAGATTTTCCCATAAGAGCCGCAGTCAGTCGCGTTAAATAATTTGAGGCAACACATTAGTTTTAAGTTATATTGTTTGTACAATATAATAAGAGAATAAGTTTACACGGTTCATATTTGATTAAACTCAGGAGATTACACTCTGGTCATTTTAATATGTAAATGATCATAATTATTTTATAATTATGATTACATTACAGATATATTATACAAATATGTAATATATGATTTTATGCCGCCAAATTGCCGATGATTTTAATAAACTGAAAACACCTGTTAGATTCCGTTCGCATACGCACCTCGCGCTGCGAGTGAGGATTCCAGCGAATAATGCGAGGGGGATTTCATGTATTTAATATTCTGTGGAACGCATCGAGATAACGCGACTAATTATTAGCGGAGCACGAAAATAAAGCTACCAATTGTTTCTACATCCAGTTCCCACTTCGTTTCGATCGGTAAATTATAACACACTTTGCAATAAACCGCTTCTTTGAATATGTATTTTCTACAAACAATTCTACCGGTGATTAAAGCCGCGATAACAAAGTGCTTGTAACATATCGATTTCTCCGTCATTTCTGCTATTATCGCGAGATTCCAATTTCGTCTTATCTCCTCCTCCGCGTCATACTATGCTTTTGTCCGTTCGAAGAGGAATTCTCCTTTTCGTTCGAAATTAACGACCTACTCAACTTCGCGCAGGTATAGTTCTCGTAATCAGTTGAGGACAGCTTGTAGAGGACAGCTATTTGAGAAATAACTTAAATTGGATTTCTTGGGATGGTTACGGGCTGTACTTCATTATCTTCTTTAGGTAATTAAAAAGTGGATTTATATCCCCCCCCCCCGTGGGTACGCGGTTTGCGTTAGATGTATAACATGGATCTAGCGACTGATTCGATTACAATTTACAACATTGAATACCGCTCATCAATTCATATTCAACGAGATAGCTTTAGTATTTCAGTGCAAGCACTTTGGGAAAAATCGCTTTGGCGCAGTGAACCATGATATTTCCTTCGAATATTTATGCCCGACCTTCGGCAAGTGTTTGTAAAGCTTTGAGATACACCCGGCGCACATTTTTGTTGCTTCTATGCTGCATTCTCTACGAAGTCGGATAAGAATTTGCATTTTTCTCTCTTGCTCGAAAAATCCACGATAATCGCGCCAGCGTTTTGTTCGCGGCAATGAATTTTGAGTAGTCCTATCTTGTATAATTTATTTTTCCTCTTCTTCCTTTTCTGTATTATATATTCCTTCGTAATATCTCTTTTTTTAAATCCTCAAAACTGTTAAATGGATGGAAAAAATTAAGAAGAAATTATTTTATGTTATTTGCGATGTGTAATAAAATTGCACAAAATCTTTCGTCTTAAAAAACGTGACTGAATCTAAAAAGATACGTCATTTTGGAATTAAGAAACGATTAATCCGTGTTTAATTGTGTTTTTTTAAGGAGAGAGACTGCAGAATCAATCATCCGGAAGACCCGAATGCCGGAAGGAAATTAGTGGGCGGCATATTTCATCGCTATCGGTGCTGATTCTCCCGGTAAAGGAATTAGAAGAATTGCTCTCTCGCCATTGCGAAAACGACTCCGAAATAACAGAAAGGACCGAGGGATTTGATCTTACACAATTCGGCCCACGACTGGGACGTCTATTTGCCGTTTCTTATCCAGAGAGAGAATGATGCTGCTACTGCTGCCGCTGTCGCCGTTGGGTAAGTATAATTAAGGCCAAGAGAAGTAGATCGCCCGCGCGTGTTTGCGTCCCGACGACTGGTCACATTATCCGACATCTCCTTTCTTCCTCGAAATGTCAGACTTCACCTCCAGCCTCACTGTTAGTTTCTCTATTGTTCTCATGGCTTTGTAGTAGCGCGCGCATTCACACACCAGCGCATTTGACACGATCTCAAAAATCTTCCTTTTGCGAGATATATTGCCGTAACGATGTAACCATAAACTAAAAGAGGCATTATTCACTGTTTATACTACCGAGACCGAGCAAATATTTCGATATCCGAAGTATTTCGGATATTACATATTACGTATCTCCTTTATTTCCTCAACGAAGAATTAATTAGACACCATTTAACCACTGCACGTTCGAAGGGACCAAACAAAATTGGATTCTTATCGTTCTTATTTTTCCCAAACGTGCGAAGCATTAATGCCCCTATATTTATAGCCGTATTTTTGTTGAGAAAACTTAGCAGAAGCCAGTCCTAAGAAGTAGTAAGACTTAATGAACAAATCTAGTTAAGGTATTCGTTACTTATTTGCAATTACGACTTTATTGACGAACTTAAATAAAGTTTGTCTTGAGACAAAATTTGAATTTTATTTCTCGCGGTTAAATAATCGATTTTTATAAGAAGCTCGTATATGTATGCACAGTTTTTTAATCATATAACATTTTTTTTAAGAGAGAAAAGAACAAATACGTTTAACTCACAAAAATATTATAAATATATTATTATAATAATATATTTTAATGTAAATAAAATATGTTAGTAATTATAAAGTGTTATTGTGAGATAATATTAGTGTAAATAAGTACTAATATAATTATTATAATTAAAAAAATAATACATGAATGTATAATTTTTATTTAGAAATTTATTTTTATAATGAATAATATGAGTATAATTTTTTAAATATTTATAATGATTAAATTATTAAAATAAATATAATAAATTAAGTAATTATCTCATCGTGTAATATCGCAAAGTACTTCACAACACATTCATATAACATTTTAGTGATGTCAGGTCTTATGAGAATTCCGTCACATACGTAACGACGCATTTAATAAAAATGTGACGACTGAGCCATTTTGTCTCAAGATATGAAATTTTATTTTGAATGTTCTATCATGCGCTTTTTGATTCGAGATTTATATAACGATTATAAATATGGGTTTTAATTAACTATTTGTTGACACAGAACAAAAGATATTTGATCAAACTTTGCAAAGGCTATTGCAAGAGTTGCAAGTGTACACATAAATATACTCCAGACGTTTTAAGTTTAAGAGCAACATTCCGTAAAGTACTTTACCTCTTTAGGTTTATGCGCACTTTGCGTGCATTTAAAATTTCACACTTTAAACAGCTTTTTAAATTTTCAAGAGCACTACGCGTTCCGCTGTCTCTATAGTTACTGACAATGAGAAACGCGAGGGAAATATAACGGTCGTATAATGAACTCAAGGTTTGCATTTGGCGGCTTCGGTTTCGCTCCATTCGTATGTAAATCTAACGTGTAGGGCGTTCGTGTAATTTGACTAAACCGAATAGTGCCGCGCAAAGCACTCTCCGCCTTCGAATAAATTTTAACAAAACCTAATGAGAGAACTTTCTGGAGATGCGAAAAAGAGAGGTTTCGTGTCTCTCCTCCGGAGGTTTGGGTGTCTCTCCTCCGGAGAACGAAAATAGATCATGGGAATTACATGTGTAACAAATGAAGCCATAACGTTTTCATCGCGGTAATTGTCAGCAACGCTGCGGTCTGCTTGTAGATACGGGTCGTTTGTCCACATGTCGTACACCGAAACTCGTACACGGATATCTCTGTAACGGACGTGAGATCCGTAACCCGCGCGCGTATGCTGGCGGTCGGAACATTGCGTCGATGCGACGGAATGGAGCTGCGATTCCGGATGTGGCGGAGCGAACGCCTTTTGTCGTCTAATCGAAATCCAATGCATTCCCATTCGAACATACCGAGGAGACCCGTTTAACTAGATTCTCCCGATATAGCGCTACAATCCTTCCTACGCGTGTCTTCTAATTAAACGTAGGCGTTATCTCTCCCCTTCATTTTTTGACGGATTGTAAAATTACAATGACGAGACTTTGCAGATTGTTTGAAACGGAGTGTTAAGGGGCATTTTTTACGATCGCATGTGATATTTAACATGTTGCTCAAGCTGTGCAATATGACACGAAATTAAATCTCGCCTGTCCCATTTTGGGGATTATATATTTGGGTTTAAATGCGAAATTTAAATTGTTAGTAGAATTAAGTTATTACTTTATTTTTACGCGTATAAGCAGAAAAAGCTTGGAATATCGTAAATCAGAAATTAAAAACAAGTGTGAGAGCGAAGAGTTGAGCAGTTAAAATTCAAACGGTAAGCTGAGTCATGGCTAATTCATTTTCTACCTCACTGAGTTTTGCAACTACCTTTAATATTTTCATTATCGCTTCGGCGTCTTTGAATTGATCGAAAAGGCAATGTCGTTACAATGATTAATTACTTGATTTATGTCATTGTAATAGACGTTCTATGTAGGTCTCAGGAAAATCAGTATGCCAACGTAATTTTCGATATTAAACACTTCTTTTGAATTTTTAAGAGTATAGAAATCGGTAAACCTGTCGATTATGTGAATTTCAATTTGAAGTTCAATTTGTTGTTGAACAACAATTTCAGTTTAATTATTTTCAAGTCAGCACTAGATGTTCTTAAATTTTACACGTTCTCTCTAAATCTGAATCAGTGGAAAAGTTACTGATTGCATCAGTGG
>NJRL01000319.1:0-59436 GCA_003063815.1 Aphaenogaster rudis | reverse complement strand
ACAGATCAAATTGTAAAATTCGTATTACTGAAAACGAGCGAAGATTGCTGCCGGAAGGAAGGAGATGGAAACCGCTGGTGGAACGTGTCTCCCTGCAATTCGACGAATGAAAGTTCGTGCGGAGGAATTCATCGGTTCGTCGTTCGGACAATAAAGCGATGGTAGCAGTTGCGCGAAATCCATTTTCTAATATCCAGCAGTCAGGCTATTTGGCGAGACGACGTAAGGTCGAATCACGGCCGCATGTCAGGATCGCATCCTCTTCCTCGTGAAATTACGGTGACCCTTTAAATCGCGGGCGATTCCGTCTTTATGCCCCCGAGGACGTGTTCCGCAGCGACGTTCTCATGAGAAGTCTCAGGAGATAAAGCCGCGTGACGTTGTATAATGTCAACAGAAATTTTGCGGTAACTTAGATTGTGGTTGGAGTACGTGCGTGCTCGCGAAGGTTGAAATGTGAGAAGGACGGATAATGATGACGATAATGATGGGGATTTAAATCCATGGTTATGCGAGCCTTCGCATAAATTTCCTAATGGTCTTAATAACAACATATCAAATGTCGGATGGATTTTTATCCGATTTTTATATGAAAAATGAACCTCTTTATAATTTTTATATGAAAAGTGAACCTCTTTGTAATTTTGGGTGAAATTCTGGCCAGAATTTTCCGCCTGACTGTGCATTAATGCGACCCGCGAAGAGAATAATACATTTATGAGTCGTCGTGGCTGCCTAAGCGACGTTGGAAGGGAAGGTTTCACTTAGGGGAATAGAACAAGATGATAGTGAAATTAATGGACAGAGAAACATTTTTTCGTCTCGCTGTGACCCACTTCGACGGGGTATTCATTTAGGGGTCATGTTTTCAACAGATATTACAAAGCAAACGCGTCTACGCCTGAGATGACATTCGAGCGTATTTACGGTGCTTACAGTCGTAAAGATCGTAATATCGATAATAAAATGTGCCCTCGTACAAGCTACGAGACGAGCCGAGCACGCGTCCCGCCTTTTTGTTTTTTCTATGTTGTAGAAGCGCGAAAGCCGAGCACGGATTATTGTTCCTTCGAATAGAACTTCAGCCTTTCGTGTAGAGATCTGATCGGATCTGAGTTTGATCTTGCCTGAAAGGAACGCCGAGTGTTTTTCGTTCTGAGCTACCGTACATACATCCCGACGTTTCAATTCCCCCATTCTGTTCTCAAAGATAAAGTTCAGAACGAAGTTCGTCCCTCGGTTCGATCGCATTTCTCTCGCCACGTCACTTCTTCCCCTGGCCGCTTTTACTTCTGTCCCTATTGTTCTTCCTCTGCCTTCGCGATTTTACGCAGACTATCTTGCACTCACAACTTTACATTGGCGTGCAAAAGACTGAAAATGTCTTTCAAATAAAATATATTTCTCTGCGGGAAAAATGGCAGAGTGATAAAACATCATTCTATGAAATATTGTCGATTTAAACTGCGTTGTATGTTTCCAATATCAATCGTAATTTTTATTTCTGTGGAACATGTTTAGTCTCTGCTTTTAATATAGATGTAATATTGATCTCTTGAAATGAGAATATTCTATCTCTCGAGAATGTTTACGATTCTTGAATTTTTGAAAATGCGGTACTCGACAACTGGCATGTCTTGCATAAAAAGACGTATCTCAACTTCAAATGTACATTGTCTCGCTTTGAGGTAGAGTGCAGCAAGCAGTTGCACACAATTCGCAAAAACATTATTACCACCAAAGGCGAAAGAGAGAGAGAGGGGAGAGAAAGAGAGAGAGAGAAGAAGTAGAGAACGGAGGGGAGCGTTTCTGAGCCCGAGCTTCTGACTAGGGTGGCCATTAAACATCCAGGAAATATCCTTGACGTTTCCCAATGTGCTTTCTGCTCCCTCCGCAGATGTTAATCCAGAGATGAACGTTAAGACGTGGTTGTAATGCGTACGCGGATATATACGCATTCCGAATTCTAGACTCTCGGGAGTTTCGCGCTCGGTCCTTGTCTGATTGTACCGCGAGGATTTCCACTTAACGCTCGTGGTTTAATTCCAAGCTGATATCAATGTTCTAATTTAAAGACAGGAATATACGTTATGATATAACGCGAAACCAACTGGATTCTTCAAACAAGAACGTTATTACCACTTAAGATTTTATTCCGCGCTGTTTATTTTTACGATCTTAAATTAACGCCGTCTATTTTCGGTATGTACTCATAAATTTACAAGCGTAAATTTAACGCAGTTGAGAAACTCGTTAGAATTTCAATACGAAGACAAGCAGATGCAATCGATGAGAAAAGTCGCGTCAGAACACTGCTTTTTCGTTGATCTTCCAAGCATTAACTTGTAACGCATATACGTAACGCTGGAGATTAACCAGGATTTTGCAGAGGTAGACAGATGAAACTATTCGGAGGAAGTCGAGTAAAAAATTCGCTTCTCATGAATTATCCACAAAGTCGGGCTGCAACGTGGCTACGTTACACAGACGGTTTCGATGCTTTTACTGGTAACTACCAACCTGTTTCGCATTCGTCTCGAGTAAAAGAGCTTTTTACCTCTTGCAAAGCCATACCTCTTTTGGTACGGCGACACAGTCATCATCTACTCGAAAGTAGGGATTGAGGAAAATCTTGACCTCCTTGCATCTAATTTATATGCTTACTCGTACTACTTTCAATCCGCTGTGGCTTTCCTTACTTCATGATATGTAATTCCATAAAGAATTATTCATGCACCAATAACTGCGTTTGACTCTTTATAAGCCCATCTCGATATTGTAATTTTTATTTTATATAAGAGAATCTATACTACAAACTTTGTACGTTTTTCCTTACTTCAGCTAGTTTTTGCATATGTGGACTGGATTTTTCAAATACAGCAGGATATTTTTACACACACACATATATATATATAACTTTTTAATAAAAATGCATAGTTATTTTTTCAATAGAAGACATCATAAAATATATTAATATATTGCTAGACATCATAGAATATAATTACAAAATCAAAATTTAAATGTTTGCAAGATATATAAACGTTTAACAAGACGATAATTTTCTCTCTCTCTCTCTCTTCTTCAGGCCATTTTCACAGTTCTTTTTAAAGAACTTATATAAAGCGCTATTGTTGTAGCTGACATTATTGTACATGCCCTTTAGATTCTTAACTTTTTAAATATAACATTATGAATCTCGAAATTGTAAATTTTTTCAAATGTCAGAAACTTGATATTAGTTGAGTTAAATTCGATACGTATAAATTTTGATGAATAAAAATATTTTAATAATGTAACAATTTGTTGTATGTTCCGGATGTAGTTAATTTATATTATGCAACTACGCAAATTCCCGTATAATATAGATATTTAAAAGACCCTTTAAACGATTGTTAGATATCTCTTGAAGTTTCGTGTTGAATTTTAACAAGGCTCACAATCTTTATTGAAAGTTGCGGAAGATAGATGTTCCTTGAAAGAGAGATAACTGTCATATATGCTGCATGTTTTCCGAACGTGGGAGTGGTTTATAGGAAAGTGGGCTACGAAAATTCCCAAGGGTTCATCTTCTGTCGGAGATATCGTCCTTTGGGGAGAAGGATGATACGAATTGCACCACTATGTTTTGCAGAAACTTGAAAAAGGTTTCGAAGATGTAGGGTCATGACCCTTCGAACCCTTATTGCACCGTCACGATAATAAATTACGGGGGAATATTAACCCGCGTCCCCTTTTCGAGATAAACTTAGGAGATACGTGAAAGTTTCGACGAGCTAATAAGTGGCTGCGAGATTAATGCGATTCCGAACACTTTTCCATGTATGATACCGCTATGAATTTTGCAGTTTCAACGTTACTCTAGAAATAAACCGCGAAACGTGGTTTGCATTTTCTTTTTTACCTCGCTGTTTGAGACGTGACACGTGTAAATTCGTCAAAGGAAGTTCTTTCAGCGCGAGAACGAAGATGCTCCTCAAATATAATTTGAAATGCAAATCGACTATAAAAGGGAAGTATGAATTTTCAACTAGATTATTCGAGAAATGTATATAGTTAGACCGCCAGTAATAATTCAAAGTATATTTAAAATTGGCCACAGTTTATTTCAACTCAAAAATTACACGACGTTTCGACCCGTGGTTTGGGTCCTTCTCAAGTACACTACAAACAACAATTTATTTAGTCATACATAATAATCGAAAAATATTAAGATGTGAAATTCACATAATTAATTTTAACATAGAGGAGCGTTACCTAATATAAATAAAGAATTATTACATCACATCAAGGACATCCCTTATATATGAAAATCTTCCTGAACAATCATATCCAGGCTGGAAAAGAATTTTAAAAAAATCAAATATTTGCATATGAAATTTAATTCTATCCATAAACTGAGTATTAACGGAATACTAATAAATTAGAATAAATAAGATGAAAATAAATTAAATTAAATAAATATGTGAATATACATTAATTATATAAATAAAAAGATAAATTGCTTACTTGTCTTGTGTGTCAATCATAAATAAAAAAAAAATATGTGTAAAGCAGGTCCTAAATATAAAAATGTCACTATTGTAAAAATATATATGCATGGTCAAAAAATTAAAACGAAGTTAATTATATAATTGTAGTTAATGCCATGTCGAGTATGTGCACATGTCAAAAGCCAGTAGCAGACTGATCAAATTGAACAAAGTTATTACAAATATACCTATCATTAAAAGATTACAAGGACAAATAAATAACGATACAAATATGGGTATAAGTCACATCAAGTCATACGGACGAAATTACTTTATCATAAATTGAATTTAAATTCTCTATATTTTTTTTTAAATTAATTGTATTCTCATGTTTTTTGATAAAAAAGGTTTCAGCTATCTCTCTCTTATTTTTATATTTTTCTTTGTGGAGTACTTTTTTCCTGACCAATCAAAATTATGTCCGTATGCCAATCTATGCTTACTTACAACTGAATGATTACTTTCATGTTTTTTAATATCATTTTGGTGTTCTTTAATACGTGTCACTAGGTGTCTTTTTGTTTGTCCAATATAAACCTTATTACAATCAGCACAATTTATCTTGTAGACAAGTTCAGTTGCATTCGTTTTTATTATTTTGTCCTTATGTCTCTTAATTATAACATTTAACTTATTTGGGATCGAACCCAAATAGATTATTCGCTCTTTTTTTTTTGAGCGTGTGTAAAATCATATCATCATCTACGTGTTGACATTGCAATTTGTCAAAGCACATACATGCTATAACGATCGAATTCTGAGATATATCGTCGACATAAATTTCTTTGTCTTCGCTCCGAATATTTTCTTTTGTAATTCGTTACAATCGCGTTGAACATTCTGAGGCTTGAGTGCAAGAATTTAATTGATATAGCGTGATTTGCATTACACACAGCATTGAATTTTGCCTTATTAAATTTGCGCCTCACTAATCACCTATTATTCTCGCCGAGACGGCGCGGTGTTTTCTTGCAGCTCGATCATGAATTACGTTTTACAGCGGTCCGTAATCCCTCGGCTGCTCACGGCTGCTTCGCCGATGCAATGCATATTTTATCAAGCCACGTCACGCTCGACGTGAATCTCTCGTTACCGTAATCCCTCGCGATGAACGTTCATCTCGGCCAAACTGACCGGCGCAGATTAACCCGTCGAGAATGCCCGAGCCAAGTTATCGGTTCTTGCGTCCTGCGGTTGCCCAGGAGCTTCTTCTTCGCTTCACGGTCGCCGTCCAAGCCGTTTCTTATCTTCGCCGCTGTTGCACCACAACTCGTACTATCCTTTCTTCCGTTCGGCGCCGCGCGACGGCGTCCCGTCGTGTCGTTTCTGCTTTCCGATTACAATTGCCATTATAATTCGCGTTGTAATTCATGTTACTGTCTACAAAGAAGTTGTAGTTGATATCGTGCTGCACGTTTCGTTGTCGGGAGCGGATCGGCGCGGGCGTTCAGGAAGCCGTTCAGAGCGTCGAAACCACGATAGCGTCCGCTCCCATCGTCGGATTATTATTATTGGCGAAGGGAGGACGTTGATCGATGACGCGATTCACCATCGTCACAATCGGCCGGTCGGCGTTTAATCCGGCGGCGCCGGCCGCGCCAACGTTGACGCCCGGGTCGGCGTTGACGTCCGAGTCGGCGTTGACGTTGGCGTGGTAATTGTAGCTCGCGCAATTGTAGTCCGCGCTGACATTCGACGACCTGGCGGCGTTCCAGAACGCCCGGTACCGAGCGAACCGACGCGACGGCTGCTCCCTCCGCGTGCGCGAACGTCCCACGTTTCCTATTCGCGGTTCCGAGATCGGAACTCGCTTTGTAACCCACGTTCAGATTAGCCTTTTGATTCGAATTACTGTTTACGACAGCGGATACGCGCGCTGCCAGCGGATTGTACATAGAGGGGCTGGATTGCGGTGACGCTAAAGGCGCCCGTCCCGAACCAGAGGTATCGGCCGCCACGGTCGGATGCGCGCTCAGGAAATTGACGCTCGCAACTCCGTTTACCTTCGACCCGACGTAGTGGCTCGTGGTGTTTGCGCTCGTTTCCAGACCGACACTCGGCCGAGCGACGCTCTCGGCGTTCAAGTCGAACGCGGATCCCCGTCGACGGGCTATCAAGCGAGTAGCCCTTGACTCGTAACCCCAGTTGCTGACGTCGCTGATCGACGTTTGAACGTTGGACTTGTCTTTAAGACGTGGCATTTTGCTTCGTTTCGAATTCTCCCGTGTCCGTCGAGATCGATCGATCCTTGAACGACGGCGTCGGAATTTTAATCGGCCCTCCAATCGTTGGAGGAATAACGCCGTCGGTATTTTGATTAAAATTCGCGTTGCAGTTCGCGTCTGCACCCCTGTTTATGTACGTTATTTACGCTGGCCGATGAAACCCTACGATCGATCGAGTGAAAAGGTGATAGCGCGTCAATTATTGCGAATCATTTGGAGATCGAGTCATTCCGGAGGCAATTGTCGTTGAAAATTCTTCGAAGCTGTCAGTTATACTGTTGAAACCGTGGTTGTTACATCGATCGACGTTTTATTAGTATTTCGATGCATCTGTTGCATCCAGAGGCGTATCTACGGAAAATAGCTCCTATGGCAAGCACTGAAATTGCGCCCCTGTCCAAACACACATATGACACATCTTTTAATTTAACTTACCATAATATCAGCTCAAAAATACAAGTCAAGCTTTTTAATCTTTTTAAATTTAGGTAGCAACTTGTTAGACTGCTGTTTTAGCTTTTATATGCATTAATGTCTATCGTGCTTGAGGAAGGACATTGAGTAGTACTAGGTTAATAAAAATTGCGCCCCTCTTCAGGCGCCCAGGGCATGTGCCATACTTGCCATACCCTAGATACGCCTCTGGTTGCATCATATTATGCCACGGTTAACTTTTCTTGACTTTTGGTCTTTTCGCTTTCGCCAGACCCAACGTTACGCATTATTAATATGCGGCCGGTGACAAATTAGCGGAATAAGTTGTTTTGAATTGTTTAGCCGCCGCAACAGGTTGCGACTCAACAGGTTCGGTCGCCTTCAAGCGTCTGCTCAGACACCGCCGATGCGTAGTCGGGTTTCGTTTAATCTGATTTTCCGCTTGAGGATCAGGCGCAGACGTCTCCGAATCGCTGCTCGGAATCGTCGCTTGCGGTTCCGCAAGAATCCGCACTTCGCGCGCAGCAGACTCGGTCTGCGTGCGATTCCTCGTCTCGAAAGGATTATCGTAGTCAACGCGCGAGTGTTTCGAATATATCGCGACATCGCCATTCCCGTTGGTATCTCGCCGCATTCACAGTCTGCATCGCGTTTCGTTCGTGTCGACCGGTGGAGATTTACTATGTCGTTTTCAAACTGTATCGATGACGTGCGCGACGTTTTGATTGACGCCAACATTTGCGTTGCGGTCGCCAACATTTGCGTGTCGATCGGAGCTGCAGGCTATCGGCGCGGCAACGTCCCCTTTAACGGAGGTTTCTCCGGAAGTTTTGTTTCCGAACGGATGACTGAGAGAGACGTAGAGGTGAAATGGTTGCGCGGCCCGCGGTTACTGTTGTTCGCGATTCAAGGTGGTATTGGCATTCGCGTTGGCAGCCGCGGCTGTATCCGACGGCGAAATCGACGTCGGCGGTTCCAATTTTAAATTCAACTTCCTTCCGCCCGCGTCGGCTCGCGTTTCTCCGTCAATTTTATTGGCCGTTATCTCTGGCAGGGCAAAACGCGATGCGGTACTCGAGCATTCGCTCAATTTCCCCGCTATCCCCTCCGGCTGGGGAGTGACTGGAGTCGGCTTAAGTGATTCATTCCTGACGTTTGATTGAACCGCGAGCTGCTCGCTTTTCGCGAAACGCTGATATTCCAGCTACGATCGCTATTAACGTCGGTATTTAAGGCGGTATTCACGTTCGCGTTATAACTATCGCTACCCGGACTACCCCTTTCGCCGGAAATTCGCGAGGGTAACGATTTTATCGTAGCGTTTAACAGTTTAACAGTTTCGCGTTTCTCGTCGACGTAGACGACGAGGCGATTGAATTTTCCGTGTTTACGCGCGGTCGATCCGGTACTGAAATTGTCGTTCACGTTGTTACACTCGATGTATTGTTGCTCCCCGTTGCTTGTCGAATCGTTCAGATTCATTCGAAGCTGCGTTTGATCGGTGCTTTTTGCGTTCAGCGAGACAAACTTTATCGCGTCTTTGACTACGCGCTGATCCTCGTTCATATTTTCCGCTCGTAAGCGTCGCTTCGTTACTCGGATCCACGTCGATTCTCGCAGCGGAATTCCGCTTCTCGAACACGAACTCGTCTCGGCACTTTCTTTGTTCCGTGATCCGTTGGATGGTTTTATTATTAAAAGATTCAATATCGTTTCTGTTTGCTCTACCGTCGCTCGGTTCCGGCGACGGAATCTAGCTCCCTCCTCTTTTCCAGAAAGCGTCATTTGACGCTTCGTAATCCATGTTATCCCGCACAGAATTGAGTGTCTGTGGTTTCCACGATGAATATCTAGGTGAATATCCAGTCGGGATTTTTTGTAGTCCAATCTGAAGAGAGCGTCAAAAATTGCCACTGGCGGAAACCGATCCCTGTCAATTTACTCGCGAGCTGTTCAACGTGGTGCAGCGTGTCAGGCTGGTCGGGGATAGAATCAATTTGCAAACTTGTAGGTCTCTTCCATGAAACAACGCTCGCGGACAAACTAACTTTTCGCTATAAACAATCCAACAACGAGAAACCGGTATTCTCACGTAAACTGACGCTGGATCGTCGAATATCGTTCGGCAATTGTCTACGTATCGCGCTTCCTGTACGAGCAAAACTGACGAGCGTAATATAACGGAGCGCTGTGAGGATAAACTCCTCGATTATCAATGCATGGAGGCGTATCAACGTTATCAATTCGCAGCGAAGTTTCGACAGCCGTTTGAGGAGAGTTCGCTGGATCGAGTCGATAGTTAGATATCGCTCGATATCCGTCAGTTTCTGATGGCGTTTCCGGTAAGGTGAATGCGATAGATAAATTGGAATCTGTTGATTATATCATGTAGATTATATTCTTCGATAGAGAAAATTAATCGCGTGAAGGCGCATACTGAGAAAAAAAATTGGTTGTACAGATTCAATTTGTATTGTTGTTGATCCAGTGGTTGATTCAACAATTATTAAGTTGCATTAAAAAAGGTATAGTTTATCCATGTCAACCAAAATTTTTAAATCGAGAATTAGTTAATTCAACTAATGTTCAGTTAAACCAACTAACGATTAGTTGAACGTATCGAACTAAATATTTTAGTTGGATGAAACACATTTTGCGTTTTTCAACAAATTTTTTTTCTCAGTGAATCACGACGATAAAGAGATAAAAACTATTCCGGCTGTTATCTTGATTCATTCCTTTGATTAAGAGACGTTTCTTTCTCGAAATTCCAAGTTTCTTCGATTGTTACTTTGTTAGTCACTCTAGTCAGGTGCCGGATGGTCGTTAGCAGCGTCGTCGTTGTCGCGATCGTTAAAGTTCGAGGCGACGGTACTCGTTAGACGACGGGACTCGGCGCGATTCCTCAGTCAGATCCTCGTTCCCTTCGTGCAAGGCTGCATTTCGCTGCAGACTTTCGTCGCTTAAAGCGACCCGGATTGCCGTAATCGATTCGCGTTCCGGTGACAATCCCCGCGAGGTAGGATCCGCGCTTCGATCGGTCGAGGAAATTGAATCGTGGTTCGTCGTCGTTTCGGGAAAAGAGCTCGTCGGTCTGATCGGCTAGGTTCCGACTTGGACGGAGCTGGGTACGCCGTCGTTGAAGAACTCTCGATTGCACTTGATGTCTCTTACACTTCGTCCGATAACGTGAAGTCCGAACGTCACTCGACGCCTCTGTCTTCGGCGTGGCCGCTATCGAACCTGAGTTTGACCTTTCGTGTGCGAGTTTGATCGGGAAAGCTGGTATTGTTGAATCCTCGGCGGCTACTCGAGTCGTAAATGCATACGACGTGTGATTCGCTTGTATCGCCTTCGCGATCGCTGGCTGAATTTCCGTTCGAGGAGCGCCACGATATTTTTAGATATCATCGAGTTTCCACTTTACGCGTAGTAGCGCACGTTTGCGATCGCATAGTCACTCGAGGCGAACTGCTAGATTGTAGCCACGTCCGTAAATTCTTCACTCGTCGAACGTAGATCACCGTCGAGGCTCGAAACAGGCGTGCCGCTACCGACTGTCAAGGATATAGTCGTGCTAAAAACATGGATTCGCGCACTGAATTCACCATCGTCGTCATCGATCACCTTGCCCTTAATTAATGGTGAACTTGTAAAAGATTCACTTTATTTACTTTCTTTATTCCCTGAGTTATCCACCCGCTAGAATTTCTATCGATTAAGCTCTCTGGTTAAATGATAAACTGCTATTAATAGCCTGGTATGGACGGTTAATCAATAATGACGATAAAGATTAATAATTAATAGAATTTTAAGGTGAATAATTTATAAAGTTAATAAAATCGATAGAATGTTGCGACAGCTGATAGAATATTAAGATTAATAACTGACGGGGTTTTACCAAGGCGACGAGTATCGGCAACAGACGCGCAGTCGGGATCGGAAATCGCATTGCTCTATCGGAATCCATCGCTCAACGTGAATTTATACCCTTCGCCTAGCGTGGACCAATCTGCCACGCGTCACCAATAAGCACCGCTTTTATCGATGCATCGACGACGGTATTAGCCGCGCTATATTTCGGCCTTTAATTGAGTCATTTTTATCGACCCTCAGTGCATCCCTCAGTGATCCGCAGAGCGATATTTCCGGATTTATTTGCTCTCGCTTCCGAGATGCTCTCCCGTCATTTCTCGGAAACGTAAACCCCCTGACCGATCCGTGAACTGCCGTTTACGCGTCATTGAATTCTCATTGAATTTCTAATATGAAGGATCCACTTCGGGGGAGTAAGGCCGCATTATTTTCGTTGCCGCCTCAGACAAACGTTATTGTCGAGTCGAGGGGGAATATTTTTCCCCGGGTTTCGCGTTTCTTATTTTATTGCGTGGCAAAGCAACTCTCTACGGAGTTCCGTTTTGCAAGTACGGCTCGCGGTGGTGGTAGTGCGCCCATTGCGCGGCATTGTTTCAACACTCTCATTTGAATTGGTATCGGAAGCATGTACGTGACATACCGCGCAAGGAGCTAACTGCCGCTCCGTCGTCAACGTCGTCGTCATGCTGCGTGCATTTCCCATGCGAATAATGGATGCCAAACATACGCAGAGACGTTATAATGACGTCAACATCTGGAAATGCGCATTCTTCAAACGCGAATACGTCCCACGGTTTCATGTAGCTCCTGCAACCGTCAAGTATTGTCGAATAACAGAATTCTGTTTCCAGATGTGAAGTCTTCGGAATAATACATTTCTCTCCTTTTCCCTCCCACTCTCCGTCTCTTTGATGTCATATGTATTTAAGAATGCAATTACGTCGTGTGCACACCCGTTGTAATTCGCGTTAGCATAGTGTATTCGTCGTAGCATTTGATGTTTTGATTCTCGCTGTTTGGTAATTACACAATATTATTCTTTCATTTCATCGTTAAAATATTCAACAAACGAATTTCTTCTAGTCTCGCCGAGTCTTAATTTAAAAATTAGTCGTTAACATTCTGTAAAAGTAAGCAAACGAAATCTTGCTACGACATGTAGGTATTAGTATGGAACTATCGGTACTGAACGTTCGATGACGAACATTTCAATACGGCTGCTGTCTCTTGTTATGCAACGTAGATACGTTCGTACTCGATAGGACGTGCGGGAAGCGTGGGTGCATTTTTGTCCGTAGAAAATTGAACGCCAGCGCGTTTTAACTTAGGATAAGACGTTCGTCTGTACGCGTGAATGAACTGCAACTAGCGATGAAAAAGTACGAGCGAGAGGGAACTATGTGAGAGAGAGAGAGAGAGAGAGAGAGAGAAAGAGCTTTTCTTGAATAAAGAGGACTACAAAGAATCTTAAGTATTTACTCGATGATAACAATCTTTCGGGATAAATATCGAGCGAAGAATTTTTGCAATACACTTTTGCTGGCGAATTTACGAATTGCATGAAAGATCCGCTCCTGATGATGTTTAGAGTGGAAATAGTCTGGAAAATCAACTTTCAATTCCATATTCATCTCTCCATTGTGTGTGAGCGAGATATCAGATACATTCTATTATCGCAAAATTCAAAAATAATGTTTCGCAGGGAGATTCGCAAAAATAACGAAGTTAACGTCGTGCGTTATGCACAATCCTACACGGCGTCCAATTGCATTTTAATGAGCTCTGTTGCAATCCAGCTACGGTTCTAAATTCTGAATTAAGCAAAAAGGCATGGCAATTATTCGCGGTTAATATTTCAACCCTTAACGTGACCCGCCGCCCGGCGAAGCACACGGACGAGAACCGTTTCCCGGTTTCCACACGGAGATACGGCATTAACCGCAGAAACCTAATTAGTCCGTTGCACGTTCGTAGCGGCTGCAGCAAGGTCAAGTGTCTCGCGAAATAATTTGCGATTCCTTTCGGAGAATTATTTTCATTGGGATTTTTCGCTCATTCTCATGGCGATACTTAATGGTGTCGTTCACAGCTTAGTCGTCCTCTCGGAAAGGCGTTTTCCCGCTATAGGTATGCCCGACGCGAGAATATTTCAAGCGACGACACAATATTTCAGGTGATTCTTTACTTTACTCCGCCGCGCCGCAGCAATTATTTATCTCCTTTCTCACGCGGATGAAAGGAAACTTTGCCGAGCTCGTTCTTGTCGCGATTGCGTGCCGATCGCCTTTTCCTCAGTCTCTCAAGATTGACCATCCCCTCGCGATACTTCGTATCGACAGGCTAACGTCCCTCTACGCCGGTAGATAGTGATAACAGCAATATCCCTGCGTGGGCTATCGAGTGCAGGGGAAAATTAACTGGCGGTCCAATCTCTGATTTTTTTTTATTTACGATAAAGTCTGCTCCCCCGACGCGGCCGATTCTACAGGACGCGACCGATAGAATCGCGCGAAAATTCATTTGGAACGGATTTGCCGTTCGGAATCCCGCACTTATCGTAAACGCGATCTCACTTTAGCGCACGCGATTGCCTTTGTCATATGCGATATGAATTCATCGGAATAAATTTTCGTCGTAACACTCTGCATTTGTTGTCTGCGCGCCGATTAAGGCCCCTCCGGTCCATTCAATTTCATCGCATTTACAGAAGCTCGTTGCAGCAACGTATAAAGCTCCACTGTAATACATTTAATGATCTAGATAAAAGCTTCCGCAGGGAAAATCGATCGGAACGATATCCGAGTGGGCTACAATGTCCGTTATTTCTATCACAACGGACGCAATGCTTACATTCCATTGATGGCTCTCTCCCTCCCCCTTCTCTCTCTCTCTCTCTCTCTCTCTCTCTCTCTCTTTCTCCATACGTAGTGTATTGTCGAGGTCTCAGATTCTCGCGCTCGTGATAACGCACATTATCATTTACTGGGGAATGCCGCCGTAACCGATCGAGTGCAATGCTCCATTGGCGTTTCCCGCGGACGAAATGTCACTTGGAAACGGCCCTGTATCGATGTCGCCCACGGAATGTCGGGCCGCTCGCTGTCGCGCAGGCAATGATATGCGTAACATTCGTATTATCCTCTGGTGTATCGTCGAAAATTAGTTCCCCGCGATAAATCCATTGGCGCGCGACGTTCGCTGTTCGCGGTTATCGGCGATTGCCACCGGCACCGATGAACGACCCTCCCTCTTGCGTTCTATCCCCGATATAAAAACGAATTTCGGGATTTACGACCTTCGAGCACCTTCCGATATCACGTAGCATCTGTCGGCGACATCGGGCGATCGAAATTTTTATCGCTCTTCGCGTTTTTTTATCGGCAATTCCGCTTCAAAATATCTAAATCTTCGAGAAATACATCGTCGTTTTAGGATAACTCTTGGGGACTTGGGGAAAGCATTGGTTATGCAGGGTATCTCTCGGAGGACGGGTCTTTAATCATTCTACGCTTTTCGTGGCTGTGGATGTTGTCCTCGAATAATGGCCTTTCTTCTGGAGCACAATTGAGAAGAAATGAGCATACGCTCCTCCAACCCGAAGAAAGTAACGTTCTGACTAGCGGTTTTCTGTATTCAGTCTTTCGGACTTTAGTTCCTTGAAGCAATCATTCGCGTCGCTAGGCAGGACGCGAACTTGGCGTAATAGGCTTTGGGATGGGTTGTTTGGTTTGAAAAGCGACTAAGTCTTTAATCGAGATTTATGAGAATTTAAGCGCTCGCTCTCGGAATGTTACAAATTCAATTGCATTTGTTCTAACGGTATCTTTAGAATTTACGATTCCTTGTATCAATTTACTCAATTATTTTGGAATGGATAGTTTTTTCCTTTAATCAAGGGAATACTTTTTTTCAAATGTAATTAAGGAATCGTGGTCTAACCGAATTAAGAGAAGAAAAGAATAATTCCTGCGGATCTGCGGTGACAATAAAAAGAACGGCGAATTATACGTTCCATTGAGAGTATAATTCTGAATGGCGTTCATTCAAGAGGAAAATCGCTTTGGAAAATTAACTCGGCATTTTCAAGCTTGCAGATTGAATTGCACTTCTCCGATATTTCCGTAAAAAAACTGTTCCCTGTTCTATTTGCCTATTTTTTCGCGCTTGCATTTCCCTTATCGAACAGTTCGTTATAGGGCAACTGCTGATATGGTAGTTCGAAATATGTACTATTATGAAGAAAAAACGATATCAAATGATATTAACCTTCAGCTCGATATGATGATAACTCGTAAAACCGTAGTAGCAGATTTAGAAAATGGGAGAAGGGGGAGCAACTCCGAACTTTTCCAATACGCGCGTTTACACGCGCAAATATCTGCCAACGATAATTCGATCAAGTCGCAAATAAAGAAGTTGAGATTTGTAGAACTATGTAATTGGATCTGGGCGACGAAGTTCCACGTCGTCTAATCGCGGGACAGGTGACGCTAGAGCGCGACTGTTTATCTTCCTCATTTTCCTTGGCTGACTTTCGACGTCAGATTGATCTCCGTCGTTAGCCTGAGACCCGCTTCCGTGTTTCACCGTTAACCCTCCCTAACGTGACGTCATATTTGACGCACCCACGCTATACCTACCTACTTCTACGCATGTCGGGACTCCTCTAGATAAACAGGAAGAAATGTATTTCCCAGGACCGGACATCGATCTAAGTGGGGTTTCAGCACGCGCTAAAAGCGTGAACGCGTTCGAGTGAGGGGAAGAAAGGTAGAACTTGCACGGGATTGTAAGAGAGAGCTATCTTCGGGATTATTGATTGTTTGATATATTTAAGGATCATGGCGATTACTCGCGCTTAGGCAGGACGATTAGCGTTGACGGATATATCCCTCGTTCGCGATAACATTACATCTAGTACAATAGCAGGGGAAGAGCCTAAGCGACAGTATCCCAATATTGACTACCGCGACTTAAGATACCTATCTTTCGCAATTGACTCTCGAGAGCGTATTATCCCAAAAAAGAGAAGGAAAGAAAAGAGACACTTACCGGTCGATGGATATCGCCATCAAAGTGAAGACGCTGGCACATATCGTGAGAACCGCGATGAACTGGGAGATCTTGCAGTAGAGCATCCCGAACGGCCAGTGGCTGTTGAGCATGTAGGTGTAGTTGAAGGTGACGTTCAAGGTCGACACCATGGCGTCCGCGATACTGAGGTTCACCAGGAAGTAGTTGGTGACGGTGCGCATCCGCCTGTGCGCCAGCACGATCCATATTACGATCAGATTGCCGCCGGTCGCCACGGTGATCATGCCGGCGAACAGCAGCGTCCAGATCATCTGCCGCCACCACGGGAGCACGAATTGATTCCGCGGCGCCAGAATCGTGTAGTTGGTGCCGTTGTGATATGTGTCATTGTCGTACCACAGCGTCGTTGTCAAGTTCCAGAAGTGAGACGTGGAGTTGTACGTCGTCAAGTCGTCGAGGCTCTGCATCACGAATACCGCGGTCTCTCCGTTGACTTACGTTGAGCTACAGACAAGCGAAGGGCCGTCGCCGTTTTTATCCTGCTCTCCACCACACCGCTATTCAACTGCCGCCTCCGCTCGCCTTCCCGTTTGCAATTTTGCGGTGTCTTGCCTTAAAGCTCGCTGAGCTGTCGCCCGGAGCACGCAATCTTCATTCCCCCCTCGTTTACGGATCCGTTATTCGCTATTCTTTTCCCGTCTCCGAGATGAGCAGAGTTTTTATGATAACTGGGTTTTGATAATCTCTAACACAATTATGACATCGATATCGCCGAAAAGGGAATTCGTTATCGCACTCGGTTATTCGTCGAGTGCGTCCGCACGTTTGTCCTCAGTTTGTCTCTTTCGAAAGGCGAATATTTTCGGGGTATATTCCGGTACCTGTAAAATTTCCCTCTCGCTTTAAAAGGGCCGAAATTCGATGTGGGCTGAAACTAGCGTGGTTATCGTCCTTCAGGGGAAATAACTTACATATTCTTGTCAACCGCGCATACCAGCCGACCAAGTCGGCCGAGCTTTCACGACCACGTCGACGTAGCGCCGAAACTTGCGTCGCGCTTGTTCTCGCGCGGTAGAAGAACACGTTACAATCGAGGCATCGTCACAACGTTTGAGTTCTCCGCATCGACTTTCCGTCGTCGCGGGATGAGTTTCCGAATCGTGGAACCGAGAAACATCCATCGGTCGTATTCGCGTATCACTGTGCGCAAATTCCGCTTCACGCTCGCCCGCTTGCGTCGTCGATTCTCCCCTTCAGGGTCGATCTTTCGTGAAAGCGCCGACGCGCACGAAAGCACGAGCTTTTAATCCTGGCGTGTCGCATCGTGTCGAATCACGCGTTGGCGAATCGTGCTTTTTTCCGTTCGGTCGATCTTAATTGGAAAAATCGCAGAGGCGTGTGGGACGAATGGATTTTGACGAGGGCGCGTCCTTCGCAATCGCCCGGGAGGATTCACAGCCGCTCGATTATGAAAATTGTTAATTTGAGCCCGTTCTCCTGCTTATCGACCATGTCATAATGATCGTACTTTCGCGCGACGGGACATTTCATTAGTTCCGCTGCGGCGCCGGTGGCACGTCCGTCGATGATATCGGAACGATTACTATATGCCTTCGCCGATTAAACCGCGAGGTAACGTTGTGGCACGGACCGACAGCCCTCGACTCGACAGTCCGAGCTCGCTTCCACTTGCGTTTCATGCACGGGCGCTCTCCGCAGAATCCGATCGCGACCCAAACCGCCGATCGGCTGCTGCCGGATGAGGCTCTATTGTACTCGCGGTTTATTCGCCGTAGATGAGTGCGCTTTTTTTTCACCGATAATCGAAGCTTCGATATAACTATCCTCCTCTGTAGGTGTAGTCGTTGCCGCGGAGGGTTTTCGTATCGACTCGCCTCTTTTTGTACAGTCAGACGAGATCAGGAATCGATGATGATCACCCTAATGATGGTGCTCTGGTCTGTAAGGGGAGTTTTGCGTTTAATCTGTCCGCCGTTTCTCCAACCACGTGTCGTTTAACGATTACTAAAGCGTCGTTGATGTTTCGTCGTGAAATTCACTCGTCGTTTTACGACGAGGCAGTTTTTTCGCGTTAGCTTCTCGCCCAAGTATTGGGTAGATGAATGCCGGCTCTGGAGCTTGCGAGGGTGTTCGTTGTTTCGCGTTTTATCCCGAAAGAAACGTTCCATCCGGTCTGTCATACGACGGGGACTTCTAAGGGATCCGAGATTTTGCGATTGTTTCCATCAACCTGTCATTCCCGCTTCGCTTGCTCATTACTCAGCGTCCTTTTTCGCGACATTGTACCGCGCGTCGCACTAATTAGGTCAGCCAAACTTTCGTATCACGTTTCACACAAATGGAAAAGTTACGTTCTACGCCGACCTTTTACGATTTCGTATGCTTTACGGCCGATTACGTGGGCGGGAAAGCTTTCGCATCACGTCGCTAATAAAATCTTCCCGCAGCGGAAAATCCGCGTTATCGTCGACTCCTCCTCGCCGGATCACGTGCGGTGTAAAGGCACACCTTTCGTAGCTTCGCGCATTCAATTAGGCGTTGACGGTAGCCGGAACTGAATCTTCGTTTAAGCGTTCACGGAGTCCTCGCAATATCGCTTGCACTCGGGTCCACCGTTCGCATTATGTCAGTGGTCGTTCCTGTCGTCCGATGCGCTTAGAATTTTAAGATACGACGGATTCGCGCATTTTTCTTCACTACGACGACACTGTTCGTAATCCTCCGCCGACGTTATTAGAACGGATTGGGAATTTCGCCCCGAACCGTATTCAGCGCGAACGCTTCCCGAGATCTCCTTAATTTTCAATTGGCTCGAACGTTTCGTAGCACACAGCGATTACCGCGTAGGTAGAACAAAATCATCCGTTCATAGCCGCGAGCGCATTAAACGAGAGATAGAGCAAAGTGGCGAGAGGTAATGGTGGATCGCGCCGCTTTTCCAGAAAGTTTCCGGAACGTGCCGGAAGAAAGTTCGTCCCGTGCTCGCGGGATCGATACGAAAGTTCGCCGAGAACAACGCGTAACTGGTCCCGGGATGTATAATCTGTGAAACTTGGAGGAAAGTCCACTCTTTGAGGACATCCAACGGAAAGTTTCCACAAGAATTGTTGTCGATGAGACGAGAAAGATAGGCCCTTCTTTCATCCGCCGACGTCGGAAAAATGCCACTCACAGGCCGGACATTCTCGTGGAGGATAAGAATTTACGTCGTGGCGTCATTTCAAGCACGACGTGAAGGATCTTGTTATACCCCCCTCGCAGAATTCCGCATTCATTCGGAGGCCTCGCGCGACGTATTCTTATGTTGACGAATTCCTTGCAGATCGTCTTTCCACTGTGGTCCCAGCTACGCCACGATCTGAAAAATACATTAGGAGATTGAGGTCACTTTTTAAGTTCAAATGAAGCGCTACTTGTGCGAGAGCAGAAATGAGACCGCGAGAACATGAATTATCGTGCGATTTGCCCGCGCTGCGGAAACGTTCGGTCTGTACTTGGCCGAGAAGCTCGGGAAATGTGAATGTACGGCGAATGAAATCCGTGAAATTTCATCTGTCTCGTTCGGGATGGCGACAAAAAAGGAGGTATGGCCCGAGAAGCACGTTCGCAGAAGGGCGCGGAAGAACGAACGTGCTGATTACGAGCCGTTGAATTTCCCAAAGGAATTTAATTATAAAACCAGACCATGGTACACCGCGGCGATCGTCTCGATTAAGATGTCCGAGGGGATTGCGGTGCGTTTCGTGTACCTTCTGATAATTATTCTATTATTAATATTTCCTATCCTCCCAATCGTTAAGCTATCGCTTAATCGACCCAATTGAATAAAATCGTCGGCGATCGTGCGGCAGAAAGATTATTTTGTTGGATGGCTCCCTCGTAAAACAATACTTACTTATAACAATTATTTCTATCGTACCATTTTGGTTTGATATCGCTATTTTACCTCCGCGCATATTGCGCAAGGTCCGTTTCATTTTCCTTTGTCTAACAGTGGGATATCATTTGCTTAATTGCGCCGCAGAACCGTGTTATTCTTTCCATTATTCGCGTTATCTACGGTAAGCTCTATGCATATCGTAACATGGGATATTACCGGACAAGAGAAATAGAAACAGCCATTTTCTTCTTTTGATGGGATATAATAGCTGATATACGGTAACAATAATTGATATTATTCTAAAAGAATATTTTCTCCGAGCACGCGATTACATTTTTACGCTATCCTCTTTATCTTTGTCGAGTACCGAGTGATTTACGATAACGTATATAAATATCGTGAAATGTACGATCTGCACGATTTAGAATCGAGATTGTTTTCGCTTACAGCATGGTACTCCGCGATGGTCTCAAATAAATGTTTATTCGCATTGTTTGCTCACGAAATGCGCTTTTCTGCACGATACTCGGTCGATCTAACGATGTGACCCCGTTCCGGTATTATATGTCGTTAACATGCGCGCAAGAACGATTGTTGTTGGTACGGTGTCTCGCGGAAAAATTGCAAGTGGAACTTGATATGCGAAAGAGCAACAACTTCCCCGAACGAAGTAGAAAATAATAATCGGCGCCATAAATAGCTTCATTGTCGCAATCGTGGTACGGAGCCGCAAGATTAACAGAGAAATTATGCGAACGGCGGGACCTTTTTGCCTATACACGCGTATATTTGAATAACGTCGCGCTATATAAATTGCAACCAAGCCACGCCGCCGTTGGCAACAATTACTCTAGGTTGTTACAGCGTATAATGGAAATCAGAGTTTATGCGGCCTGCCTACAAATGAACAACAGATTACAGTAACACAGCATCAAAGACGCATTGTTATTCGCGTTATCGCACGCATCAAATGAATTGACGTATGCAGTCGTATTTTGAAATATTTTATTTACATCCCGCTATCAATTTGTAGATTATTTATATTCAACACGTGTTTCCCAAAAATATATTTTCGCCTCTCTCGTATCCGATAACCGTTGCGTACCTATGCCCGCCTGATATTTCATATTCTGCGTAGTTCAATATTAATCCGGATTAATTGGCCAGATACCGAACGTGTTCTCCATTCGCCTGTTGTCGCATTGTTCGCACAAACCGCTCAATAACGCGGATAATTCGCCGGAGAGTTCTTAAACTATGCGTGCACCACGATTACTGCGGTATGTGCCCGCGACTATCCTCCGATTGCACGCGCTGTTCCACAGTGGGATGAGTAGCGAGTGAAATGGAACAATTAACGCTCGAATATTGTTCCTGAATCTGAAAATAGCTAACGATCGATATAACGGGGGTGTCGGCGAGGCGGAGAGAGCGTTCGGCGAAGGGCGTCGTGACGTTTGTGGCATTCGTGACGATGCATGTGACTTCATGTCCTCGTAACACCCGCAAACTAGCCGCGAGGAGATCCTCGCCCCCTCTCTCAACTTTAGGCGCTTAGTGAATTACTAGCCCAGATTTAAACCGAATTGTTCCGTAGACTGTAAAATTGCATTTACGCAATTGCTCTAATTTGCCGGATTGTGTATGTCCGCGGGAGTGTAGTTAATAGCAATTTATCCTCATTCTCGCTACAATAGAACTCGTTCGCATTGTCGTACGGTATCCTAAAAATATCACTTGTAATTATGCCGAACTCCTTTTGAAATGCACACTTATACAGTCTAAATGGATACACTTTTGTGTGGAGGTTTTCGAACGTGGAAAATTCAAACCGAGGAAATTGCATCCGAGCATTTAAATGACCGGACAGGAGATCGGGGTTTTATGTTTTCCCTTGAGTCAAGGTACGTCGCAGCTTTCTAAACACGACTCGTCGGTATCGCTTTTCATTGTCGATAAAAATTTCATGCATCGGGGTGATGTTCTCGAACGGGGCGATGTGTTCGTACGTGTTCGGCGAAAATGCGCGGCGGTGTCGTGCTATAGCGGTCACCATAGTCGAAGAAAGACAGAATTTATGCATAGCGCCGCGAGGTAACGGACGAACATGCACGAAAGGATACTGGGGCGTGAAAATTGAACGTGCGACTTTCACGCTGGCATTAAGGCAGAGAAGGAAAAGAGGATGCATCCGCGGAAAACGAGTGGAATTGCCTCTATAGAATGTGGTGTGCTTCGAGTGTGGTACACGCCGGTACGAAGCCGTGAAGTATGCAAATTGTGAATCACTCTGGACCGCACAACTAGTTACGCCGCGCAGAAAGAGCTTTTTGCTCTTCTTGCACCGGAAGAGCCAATATTCTGCAATTGGACGAACAAGCGTATCCGCCTTTCGCGTGGAATCGACTGTTCAGGAGATACGATCTCATCGATTTGGGATCTTGAGAGGAGAAGAGCTTTTATCTTGATCGTAATTTTTATTGTGCCCTCACTGCGAGTTACGTTATTATGCGACTTTTATCGAATATGCTGTCCTGAAATACGTGACAATTTTAAAATGATGGAATGGCACTGAAGATGCAGATGAGAATAATCAAATGGAAAATGTGGGATAGGAAAAGAGTCTAAGAGTACATGGAGAAAATTTTATATTAAAAATTACTATGTATGGCAGTAGCCGTGGACCATTGCTGGAATTATAAAAATATTTACTATGTTTTTTAGTTGAAACATAGTAAACATTTTTATAATTCCAGTCAATGGTCCACAATTACTGCATAGTAATATACATAGTAATTTTTAATATAAAATTTTCTCCGTGTAGTGTATTCTTAAAATGTGAATATAAATTTTTTTACACTATGAATATATAAACGTTTTATTCTATTCTAAAAATTGACTCTATAAAGACTCAAGAAACTCATACATATAATGATAATAATAATATTTTCTTCATGTTTAATCTCGGAATATACGCGATCGTCGAAAAATATCAGGAACTTTCGTTAGAAAAACACCAGCGAACAAGTTTCGGGAGTGATCGACTGTAATAAAATCTAAAGATAAATCTCGATTGGTTATTTAACTTTCAAGGACTCTGACCGGATTATTTCTTGCTATCCTTTGCGGTCCTTTTCACCACTTCTTTATCCTCTCATAGTTTTGATATTCCCATTGTTTTCGAAGGACGCTGAACAAGGCCAAAATTTATTCGACACGTACACAGTGCTTCGAAGAGTTATCGTTACAAACGTCGCTGAAACATAGCGCAGTCCTTTTGTAACGTGACACAAAACAAACCGCAAACTGTCTCAAGTTTCCGTATTCAGTTCTACGCAATTTCTATCAAGCTTTCGCTAAATTTCTACCAAACGTTATAGTCACTCCTTCATTTCTCCATTTTCCTTCGCAGAAAGGAACAAGCGGACTGCGCGTATAAATTTAATATTTCCTCGCGATTTTTCGCACAATGCCGGCTGGCTCGCATAAGTGCACAAGATCTAATGAGCAAGCTATTTAAGCTTGCACCGATGCTACAACCTTAATAATCTCGTAATAGCGAGGAGATAAAAGGCCCCACTGAGAAAGAACGCTTGCCTTGGATCTGTTCCCGTAATTACTTAATTATAACAAAACAAAAGTGCTTTTTCTAAAAATGGAAAAAAAGGAGGAATTTCATATTCAGTAATCTCTTCGCATATGCAGGGATTCTCGTATATATCTTCGCGTTAATCCACGACGCTCGTAAATTCGGGAAGGATACATACGTCTCCATAGATAAGTTAAGTTGAATTGGCATTCGTTTTAGATCTTCGACAGATGCAAACCGCGAAAAGGGAGGGGAGAAGGGTGATACAATGAAATCGGAATCCCGGTAAGACAATGCGGGACAAAGTAATCAACCACTCGAAAATACGGTAAACTTCCCGTTAACTGGAGTGGCACGTGAGATGTACGGCTATTCTCGCAATACGGCACCAACACTCGGTACCGGGGTTATCCAGAAGTCAGCAGACCGTTTGTTAAACTTTACCTACGTGCGCGATATCTCGCAGTTGTGCTCACGACCCGTATATTTGCTTCGTCCTTCTCTCTTTTTCCTTACCACTTGTATCTGACTTCCAGCTAGCGTCCACTTTATTATACCCAGAAGGTTTATTTGCACCTCTACAAAATAACGGTGACAAATTTTATACAATTATAGACTGTATTTCGGACAAATTTACGGTAAATGTATATGGAAGATTTCGCGAATGTATGTTGTATGTTCCTTTTGATCGAATGAAATTGCAATTTTGATTACACAAATTTCTTTCTTGCAAAAATAATTCTATAGATTGGATACTGAAATTGCATAAATATTGATTTTACCATTGCGTATATATTTAATTGAGTCTCATTTGGAACTGTATGCAGCCAGTTTATGATGGAATAAAAGATTGCTGGCATAGAACCAATTTACATTCCCGTCTTTGAATACATATTACTCTTTTGACCTCTTTTCCCATTCCACGCTTTCCATTTGATTGATCACATCTACGTCTTGAGTGTCATTATCCTAAAATTGTTAGAAATTTTAAGATAGGGCTTTCGATAAAACTCATATAACGGCATAACTCGTAATAAAGGAGACCGATAAAAATTACGATCAGAATAAAAGCTCTAATGATCGCGGAAGTTTTACGAACGTTTACACTGCATTCCAATGCTCCAATGACAATGTTGTAATGATCTATCAATCCATGGATTGACAAAATTAAAATGTCTTGCGCTTTTATTGATCGATAGGAATTGAGCGAAGAGGCTCGTAAAATATAGAGATTGATGTATGATTTCTGTAAGATAAGTGAAGGCAATTCTGCAAGCTCAACAAGCATTCTATTTGACATCGTCTCTCTCTCTTTTCCTCTTTCTCTCTCTTCCTCTTTCTCTCTCTCGGCATCAAAGACGCGTGCTATAATAAAACGAGCGTTGCTCCGGAAGCAAGACAGGCGCGCATTTACAATGGACGCACTCCGCTCGATGGGAAGAGCCCGTCCATCCATCTGGATGTTGTAAAACGTGATTCCGTCCGCCGGCGCTTCTTTTCCGAGTGACGGCAATGGCGTGCTTCACCGCTGTCCGCTCGCGCCCTTGGAAACGAAACTAATGGCATCCGACGGAAAATGGTCCTTCTGATATTGCGCGTCAGAAGACCCTCCCCGTAGAGTGAGAAATCTTATATCTCCGAGACGTTCGTTATGAATGCGACAGCGTCTCGTGCGCGTCTCGCGAGCACTTCGAACTATCGGAGCCGCAAGCGGCCGCTCTCCGTCCGATCGATATATCGTCACTTGCAACCGCGACAACTTGCCAGGCACTTGCAGACTCCCCGACCACATTCTTCGCCATGGAATTGAAATTCTCGGGGCGTCCTTAGAAATGTCGGCGAGCGCGAGCGCGGGCCGACCCAGCTTCGATACAGTAACGGCAAGTTTATGGCACTACATGAGCGTTCCGTCGTCTCTCCACGTAATTTTCCAGGATACGCGCCGCAACGAGTCGTCGACGAAGAAGAGAGGAACGTAAAAAGATTTGTCGCGTTGTCGCGACGATGGTTTTATTCCTGTCAGACGGGTGCACTTAAAAAATGCCGTTGCTTTACGGTCTTACTGATGCACTCGAGCGAGAAAAGCGCCAAGAGAGGCACGCTTGAGAATTATGTACTAAACGATAATAACTCGTCTCATTATAATTTCCTCGCGCTTACGGTAGGGAAAAACCGCGTGGGATTTATACCAAAACGCTCCGCGCAAGCAGAAAAAAAAACGAGGATCAGAGGAAAACATGTAAAGGATAATGGAACGTCTCATACATCTTCCGACTAATCTTGAAGAATCGGACACATCCCAGCGGTAAACTCGTTGGCAAACGTTAGGTTGAAGTTTGACATGCTGCCTTCGTAACACCGATAATCCGGCGAACGTTTCACCTCTATATATTCAGGATAAATAATTCAGAAACTGGCGCGATTTGATATTGCAACGGACGGTATTTTTCGTAGCTCGTCCTCTGACAATCGAAAGAAACAGCGCGCGATATCTGGGTCATACTGCATACCGCCTTATGTAAAATGGAACATACGAATTCTGTGCCCTGCTGGTTCGATACAACTCAAAATTGCAGTAAGCACTGCTCTTGTGTTACTCGCTATTTGTTACGCCGCTCTTCCTTTTGATTCGAACCGTGCACGTATCCTTTCTCCCTCGTTCTCTGCAAACAGCTACCAGTGCATTTTCAGATAACAATCCGAAACGAAAGCAGAGTAACGGCGAACACTCGTCACTAAAACTGACTTTTCCGCTTTATTGTTCATACACGCGTTCCTTGCGCCGACGGCAGAGATATTCTGTTGAAGTTTCGCCGTTTACAATAATGCGTGAGTTTAGAACTCTTTAAAGCAGAATAAACGTTTTGGCTGAAAGCTGTTTTTGCTTCTGTCAAAATCCATTATTAACGGAACGCTATATTTTTGAATTCATCAGTTAATAATACGCTTAGTGTACTTTTCGACCCTTTGCGGCGAACATATATATACGCGGTAGTATATATTTTTAATTAATTTTTCGGCAATATGTCAAAGAATGATATTGAATACTTAATGATATTGAATATTTAATGAAATTGTGGATGCGGCGAGTGTGATGCATGGATGCATCGATGGTTTCGAAATATATCGCATCAAAAAACTATCAATTTTCGGAAGGATAAATTTGTAATGAGAGATAAACGGTATTGAAAAATTTCTGTTATTCAGAAAAAGAACTTAACAGTACTCAAACAATTAAATAAAGCGTGTGTAGTACCCTGAAAAAAAAATTCTTGGTAAACTTGTGAGATGCATTTAGTAATACTTTTTTTAAGTATTTGATTATTATTACCCATTATAATAATAATAACAAAACATTTTGTAATAATTATAAAAGAACAAATTTTGTTTAGTTGAGCCAACTAAATTATGTAACACTTATTATACGTTTAGTTGAAACTATTTCACCAAGCGTATAATAAGTGTTACATAATTTAGTTGCCTCAACTAAACAAAATTTGCTCTTTTATAATTATTACAAATGTTTATAATTATTAGAAAATGTTTTGTAATTATTATAATCGATAATAATAATCAAATACTTCAAAAATGGTATTACTAAATGCATCTCACAAATTTACCAAGAATTTTTTTTTCAGTGTACTCACTAAGCGATCTTTTGAAAAACCATTTCAAATTTTCTGTTCGCTAATACGTCTTAAGGTCGGTCTACACGCAACGTTTTGTAACGGTGTACAAAACGTTGCGTGTAGACCGGCCTTTACTTTTCTCGGGTTACGCCGTTAGTCGATTTTAGTAGATAAAATCCAGTAATCACGACGTAACGGTAGCAATAGGGATTGTATTCGAGGGCACTATTTCAGATGTGATTACACGCCTTTGATGTCCTCGGTGTGCGGGAGAACATGTAATTTCATAGTTTAACATATAAATTGGAATTAGTTCATCGGTTATTGATATCTACCGAATGCGAGATGGACCGATTGACAATCGGTCTCTCTATGCTCCGATCGAATAATTTAATATACCTGTGCTTCGATAAGACAGGAATTTGCATTTTGCCGCGACATTCAATTACAATCCATTTAAATGAATCGCTCAATGCGCACGTTGCTCGCCGGATTTTTCTACGTTGCTCCTATTGTTCCTATTTTTATATCTGCATCGAAAAGTACGTCGTTTTTGCAGCGAAATTATGTTGACACTCGAGAGACAACGTTTGCCGATTTAATATCGACGGTCGCCTCTCGCAAAAGTTAATAATTTACAGAGCTCCTGTATAAACATCCAGCGTAGAGTTCTCAAGAAGCCGAGAAAAATTTCATTAACTCGCCGAGGATGTGAGTCGAGAACGAGAGAGGGATTCGAGGAGCATTACGCTCGCTTCTCTAGGACTTACGATCACGGAGATCCCTTATCCTTGTAACTCCGAGTGTTCCCCCTCGTTACCGTCGGTGATCTCAATTATTAACGGGGGCTTCGTTCCCGCGTTATCGAGGTAGACGCCAAGCACGCGAAATCGGTCCGGTCGCCCTGTATACCTACACGTATGTTAATGCGAGGCGGGATGCGATGGGATGCGGCGCGCTGTTAATACGATTAGCCTCGCGGTAATGGAGTACGCGGGAGCGGCCGGGTTGTTGGCGAAGTGGCGCCTGATCGTGTTATCAAGACACTGTCAATATATACTTCCCGGAGCGGTCCAAGTGCCGCAGAAGCTGCTGTGTTACAAAGAGAAGATGTGTCTCTTGGCGTGGGCGTGCGCGCCGGTCCAACGTTCTGTGCAGGTGGTCCCGCTGTTATAAACCGGATATAACGTACCATGATGATTTACAGAACGAATACGAGCGTTATTCAGCGTGGCGACTTTGGGGTCGTCGTTGTGGTAAAGATGACGACGACGACGACGACGTGAAGTCGTTATGGATGATCGCGTTATCGATGGTCTGCCAATACGGTCTCAATTTCTCAATAGTGTCACCGACGTGATAGCGATAAAAACCGACGTCATTCGGGCGCTAATGAGTTATAAAAGCACGAAGGGCTAGACTCTCTCTTGGGAAAATCGACGGACTGATAAAAGGGATAAGCTTGTTCTTAGATGGGGCCTTCGGGAATGGCGCTGAATTCTGAATGAACAGTTGCCTGCTAATTTTGAATGAGTAATTAAGAGCTGTTTGGGGCAGAAATTGAAAACGAAGCAAAAGGAAAATCGAAATAACGATATTAATCAACATCTGCATGGAAACGAAATCAGAAACGGAGTCGAAATTAAATTTCTCGTGCAAGTACCTATGTGAATTTAATTAAAAATATCAATTGTCGATATTTATTTAAATACAATTTTGGAGAAAAATATTTTTCTAAATTAGAGTTGCATGTGACAATATTAATGCAATTTGTTTTAATAAAATTCAACGCTTGCATCTAACATTTAAAAAACAGTAGAAGTGTGATTTGACATGGATTTTTCGTGATAACTTAAAAGCGAGAAGAAAAAAATGAAAGAAAAGCTGAAGAAAATTAAGGATATTAATTTGCGCTCTTGTTTTTAATTACGTCCCTTCGGCGTAAACTTGTCGAATACGCTGATTAACGGATCCACTTAAAAATAGCGAAATAATTCAGATTTGTCTCCTCAGCCTCGTTATACGTAGCATAATCTCGCAACTAATGCGCATAATTCTCGAGCTAACGGTGAACGTAATAACAGCCATAATTGTTGCTAATGAATTTTACATTATCGCGCCAAAGCCGGTAAATTTTAAGCTGCGTTTGCACTGCGTCCCTCTGAATAGTTCTACAACAGATGGGGCACTCGCAGCCGTTGGTGTAAATAAACGGCGGGTTCCCGCGGCACGAAATAATCTCTTCGTTCTTTTCTCGCGTATCTTCGTGAATTACGTCGTATCCTTCCATTACTTCCACGGCTTCATAATCCCGATGCCATAAACGGTCATAAGATGGTTTATGATCGTTGAGCATCCAGCTGGTAGGATCGATCGAGTCACCCGACCTGCGACCGATGATTAACGGCGGATCGTTCCGCATGCACATCTCATTTGCACGAAAATCCACGCGTCACTGGCTTATCTCGGAAAGTCCGAATCCGAATCCGTTATTTCGCCGAATTACACGAATTAGACGAAAGTAGGTATATAGAAAAAAGAGAATAAAGAAATGACGACCGTACGTCGCAGATAGCAGTCTTCGGATTCTCGAAACGAAGCGTCTGGAATTGCGTAAGTCTCTTGGGAAATTTGTATTTGTAGAAGGTTGTATTGTTCATATGTACGTCCAGAGGCTTTCTTCCAGCCGATGGGTCTGCACTAATGGAGACGGCGCTTTATGTAAGCATAATTTCTGCCGCGTAATAATACGCGCGGAAGCGAATAGGGGATATTGTTCGGTTGAATTTAGGAGGAGCTATATTTAGATATAGAGCTTGTAAACCGACCAGATCCAAAATCATATGCATTAACGTTTGTTGATGCATATGCGGTAAGTTCTGAAATGATATCTTGATAAATCTTTCTTAGGCCCGGCTTTTCATTATCTGGTTAACTTGTGGTTTAAGATTTTAACCAATCGCATTTGAACAAGTGGCCGAATTGTCAAATGGTAACAATTAGTAACAATAGAATTTTTCATAAATTTTTAACGTCAATTAGCGTTGGTCGAAAGACTCCTCCTTTCGTTTCTACTACATTCTATGCGAAAAGTGAGCTAAAACGTTTGCAAAAACGGTCTGTTTTTTTATCTCGAACTACTTTCGAGACGCAACAGGGATATGTTCATAATTCAGAAACGTTGCCGTTGACCTTCTTCACGCGCGTGGAAAATGGCGTAAAAATCCGTTTATTTGCGACGATACATATTCATAGCGTGCCAATAGCGCGCCTACACGCGTTCCCGGAAACGGAAATGACATTTAAATGAAGTTACTATGCGCGCTATTGCCGCGTAACTTATGAGTAAATAAGCGCGAATGGAGCTGTGCGAAACAATAAACTCGCATCCGCCGCGAGGGACGGCAGAAATGGTTGCCTCGGGACCGCGATTTTGCCGCGAGGCCAATGGCGCAAGTTTCGATCGTACGGTGTGTGCATCACGTAAAAAACCACCCGCGAATTCGGGCCACGGTGGTTCTTCGCCCCTCGCCAGCGCTTCCCTTTAGAAACGGATTGGAGCGCATAGTTAAGCAGCTATTGTTAACACTTTCGCAGCCGCTGATGTAATCTTAGTTCATTTTAAAATCTATATCTGGTTGCTGCTGACATAATTTTATGTCATTTTATATTTATAGGGACGCAGATGACTTTATCATTCGTATATTTATGATTGCAGCAGTTATCTAACAATAAATTGATTTCAAGTTCCTCAAAATGAGCGTTTGAACGGAATTTAAAAAAAAGAGATAAAATTAAACAAAGAAATATACAAACAAGAGATATTAAAAAATCAAAGGGGCTCAGTAGCAACTGAGCCGTAACCAACAACGCAGAACTACGTCAACTGTCACTATTTCTTGGCACTTTCTCTTTTAATTTGGTTATAACTTTTTTTTGAACGATGGGCAAACGAAAATGTTGGGTGGACAAACGTGGACAAATCGTGGACAAACGAATGCCACCTGAATTTTATAAAAATTTGCATTTTGGAGTGCTGATGTCAAATGGCAAAAAATTGACATCATCACCCTCATGAACATTTTTCATTAATTTCTAAGCGGGATACAATTGTCCATGATTTGTCCACCAAAAGTTTTCGTTTGCCCATTGTTAAAAAAAAAGTTATGACCAAATTAAAAAATTGGGAAAAATTTGACATCAGCACCCCAAAATTCAAATTTTTATAAAATTCAGGTGGCATTTGTTTGTCCAGGATTTGTCCACGTTTGTCCACCTTAAATTTTGCCCATCATTAAAAAAAAGTTATATGTCCAAATTAAAAAATTGGAAAAAATTTGACATCAGCACTCCCATGAACATTTTTCATTAATTTCTAAGCGGGATACGATTGTCCACGATTTAGTTTTTGGTGTCTAGGTGTTCTAATTTGTCGAATTCCATGTCTACGTGTCCCAGGACAAAGACATCGAATTCCACTAATTAAAACACCTAGACACCAAAAACTACGAAACGCACTATCTGGACCACGTCATCGGTATCCTGGGACACATAGACATCGAAATCGAAATATTAATACCTCTAGACAACAAAACTATGGAATGCATACTCTGGACCTCGTCGTCGGGGACATGTAGACATCGAATAAGAAGTATTAATATTTCTAATCACCAAATCCTAACCAAATTCAATACCAACGATTCTTTAATCGCTTTGCCAACGATCTATTCACTAATTATCAACGTTAAAACGGCGCGGGCGTGCGGCGAAACAAAATCACATGAAATTTAGCTTAACTTTCTAACGCTACTATATAAAAAGGTTAATGGATGGAGGGTTGAAACAAGTTTTATTTTAAATAGGACTCTATAAGCTATCTAATGAGATATTATTTATTACTCTACGATTATTAGTTGCGAAGATATAAGCGTTCAAAATGTGACATGTTTTCGTTGCATCCGTGCTCGCGAAGTTACCCTCTACTTTAGAGAAAGACGTAGTTCTACGTCAAAAAGAGATATACAAAAAAAATACATATATATAACAGAGATATGAATTAGAGATATAAATTTTATTTTTATGTAAAAGTATATCGATCATTATTTAAAAAAATATATATTTAATAAATTTTGAAATTTTTTTTGAATTTTAATATTTCCATATTTATAAATTTGAAACCTTTTCTTTTGTAGATATTTAAATTTGTGACGTGAAAATTTCTTTCAATTTCAAACAACAAATGGTTACAAACATGATATTATAAAGCATTTTTTTTCATTTTCATTCTCATTTTAATGGTAGAACCTTACGGCAACCAGGTGTAGATTTTTGTAAATTGCACGTAGCTCCCAGCTTTAGGTTACGCGAGATTATGCGCGAAAGTGTTAATACGGCTTCCGTTGTTTCGTTCCGCAGCTGGTATCGGAAGTTGCGCATCTCCTCCCTCGATTCTTTGACGAGTTTCCCATCGATTTTACCACGGTTAAAATTTCGCGTGGTACCAGGCAAAAACCGAATACCGCGCTTTAATATCGTACCAGCGCGGCGCGGCGGCCGCGTGGAGGTAGACAAAGTTTTATGAAGTAGAAATTCGATAGGCTCCGGCTCTCGGATCTTTTCTTTTTATACGGGCCACGAAATAGGATAGCTTTTCACCGGCGTCGATATATACGGAAAGTGATAGCATGTTGCACGGTCTTGATAGCATCCGGCTGAACGAAAATGTAGTTCTGTATTTCTTCCACGCTGTGGAAGTATCGCCGGCCCAAGCAAGTGCCGGAAGGAACAATCTAATATCGATCGCGTTCGCAGCTTGCTCCATTAACGGCTCGCACGCCGCCTTGCGCGATGTAGGACGACTGCATTTACCCAAAATTTCACCATTAAACTTCTAATTGAACGGATTGTAGGATAACTTGCGAGTGACTCAAGCGCGGAGAGGGGGAGCGGCCTAAGTGAAACAGACACTTTCCGCAATTCCGTTTTACGATTTCTCTCGCCGGGGCTAAAACCAGTCCATTTTCAGGCGACACACAGTCGTCCCGATATATTTCACGTGTGATATATAGCGCGTCCGCGAAGTAAGGCGACGCTGAAAAATATGCGCCGAGAGGGAAAAAAAAATCCTTAAGTGTGAGGAGAATCTTAAATGTCCCATTACTATCGTAATGAATACTTTTACGGCAGATAAGACGGCAATCTCCCTTGGAATATCCAGGCAAGATTGTTCCATCAAATTTCGGCGGAAAGTTTCCGAACAAGAATCTATTTCAAGGTTATAGCTTTCGATAGCAATATGTGCTTGAAATTTACGGCCTACATCGGTAATATTACACGTCACTTGTAACTCATATAACGAAACGATAAAGTTCGCATGTCTGAATTTCTCGCTTAAAATTACGCTGATGTATTTTAGATGATTTATCTCATGATTGTTGAATTTAATTTTTCCTGAATACCGTTATGATTGGTTTGGTATAAAATAGTCGATTATTTAACCATATACGCGTGTAAATCTGGGTCGACTAAGACGAAGATAAATAATTGTAGTTTGTTGTGATAACAGAGGCAAACACGCCCACACACACGATATTAAAAATATTTTATTATCAGTACATCCATCTTCTCTTACTCATAGCCGTTGCATAACAAGAAATAGGAGCTGGAAATAAAAAGTTGGCAATGATTAATGCGCGGAAGCACCGCTAATGAACAACGTTATCGCTTTTTTTAATCCGTCGAAATTAAGATGGATAGCTTTCAACCTCAGATACGAATCACATGACATTTCGTAATTATTAGAACGCGGTATGCTTGCATATCAGATCGATGCAACACGTTCGATGAATATATTACAATCAAGGTGCCAACCCCAAATATTATCCGTATCAACAATATTACGCTCGTCCTCGCTGCCTCGTGTCAGATCGTGATAAGTGGATATAACAAAGAGATATTCTACAAAATTTGCACAGCCACAGCCTCCGGCAACTGTTGTTTACGTCACGAGGGAGCCTGACCATAAATGATAATTCAAATTTCCATCGTGAAAATAAAGTTCATGGATCTTGATCGCAAGGAAAGGGGTATATAGGACTCGGGGGAATCGTAAAACAGGAATGTAAGAACCACGCCGAGTTTATGAGTCGACTACCTTTCAAGTTTTTGCCGAGTCGACACCGCCAGAAATTCATGATCGGCGAACAAGTTACAACAAAGTGCAAGTCATTTATATCGCGATTTTTATGACGATTTAAAGTTCGATTTAATTAAAAGTGCTCGAAAATGTGATCTTGTTATAGTCGTCGATCAATCTGCTAATTTTAAGAAGAAAAGATAAAACTATTTGAGAATTGGTAATCATTTATGGAAAAATTTCTTTTCCGTTGCATTTTACAGTAAACTTTAGTAATCATATTTATCAATTTCATTAGGTATAATTATGATAAATTATAGTAAAATATTTAAAAACATAAAATTGCGTTTGTGGAGATAGATATCAGGATCAAAATCATATTTATTTCGAAAGGGTTTTCCTGTTCTCGCTTTTTATTGTAGTACTCTGGAGCGTGGTTGCCGCACGGGATTTTAGTACGAAAATTAATGGACAAAAAATTTGATTTGATGGACCGAAAAACTCTCTTCTCGAGAACAAAACGGTTCCGTGGATGGAAAGCGACAAAAAGGAAGAAACAGTCTAGTTTGGTTGGAGTTAAGTCGATCGATCTTTAACTTCCACCCAGACACCGACACATGAGAAAAAGGTATATGTTACTTCTTTATCGCCGCGCGTCCATTCACGCACTCGCGATTTCGCATTCGCCGTAAAATATATTCAATACCGTCTCCTCGATCACACAGTCAAACATTTGCGAGAAGTTCTCGCAACAGTATTTTAATATTAGCTGACAAGAGATAATCTCTCGTAAGGTTTTTTGTAGTTATTCTTTACGAGTTAAGATAACGAAGAGTGCGTATCACAAAAACCATTTAACCCTTAAGATTCCTGAAATTGGGGAGGAAATCAAGGCAAAGTTAACGATTACTAAAATCGGAGGGAACAGGGAGTGAATGACAAACCGTAACTGCTCACGATCGCGTAGCTTGAGAGAACGAGCAGTTTTCTCTCACGCATAAGAAAGACACTTCTTCGAAGGGAGTTTCAACGAAATAGCGTCGTTGTTACGGCGATTTGAAATACAGAAAATACGAAATTGATAGTAGTTCAAGGCCGAACTCGGTAAGGGACACGTTTCCATTACTGACACCCGAGTGATTGCGTTAAACGGGAATTTTGTTTGCCATTTACCGTCATATGTCAACACAAAACGTCGCATTACGCTAAATCTCCGATTTCAGGGTTTTCAGGGAAAGGCACTTCGCTAAGTCATTAATATTCCTAATAAGCGCGACGTCAGGATAATAATTGGAGTGTCGGTGCGTCAAACGCACATTAACAAAATTAATAATCCCTAATTAGATAGATTAGGGGAGCAAGAGAAAGAGACACATTTTACTGTCTTAGTCATCAAAACCAACAGACGTCGAATATGTATCTGCCCACAAAACGGATCGTGCCGATCGTTCGTTGATTTCCACGAGCTTTGATGTAACGCGCGTAAATGTATTCCGAATACACGTTCCTACACGTCGATACAAAAATACGGTTGACGGTGACGTCGCGCGGGAAGTATTAACGATTTAATATTATTAAAGCACCGTGAGGTTAATCCATCAGTCGGATCAAAGCACGGCCTGCGTCACTTAGAAAATGACTTTAGCATGCCGGGCCGACAAGCCAGATACGTACGAGCGTATTCAACTTACTCTGCGAACAAGCCGATATTACATTACTTTTTTTCTATTCACTCGCATTTTGTCACGCCAGCGTTAGAACGGTCATTGTCGCCGATAAAGATATCGAATCTGCGTCGTAGGCACAAAAAAATAAGACCGTCGAATAAATATTCGTTTGCACGGCCTTTTTGTTTAAAATAAAATTCGATAAGGATAAGCAGGCCGTTTAACCTTTCACGGAATACGTTTAAACTTTGACCATAACACTTTCGGAACTTGCGGCATCGCGTCAGCGTTCTCATGCTTGTCACTAAATCGATCTACTTTTCACGTCTTCAAACGAGACACGCCTCCTTCTTCTTAAATGACTTTTCAAGATTATAGAGGGTGACAATGTGTTAAGATGAATGACAATGCATGCGCAATTTCCGGTTTTCATGTTCAATTTCGTATATTGGTGTCGCGATTGCTTCTATAAGATTAAAATTTTATAAGATTAAAATAAGAAGAAAACAGAAATAAATTTTTAAGTACTTAAAAAAAGTATTTTAAAAAGTACTTAAGTACTTACATTTTTAAGTACTTAAAAATTTATTTCTGTTTTCTTCTTATTTTAATCTTATAGAATTTTAATCTTAGAAATAAGTACATAAAAATTTATTTCTATGAAATAAGAAGAAAACAGAAATAAATTTTTAAGTACTTTTTTCTCAGTGTAGTAATAAATTTGTAGAATTATGGCACGTAATTTTAGTCGAAGATAGTAGTTTGTATAGAGAAAAAATTAATATAGAGAAATTGTATTTTGAAAAGATTTAGAAAGAAAGAAAAATTTAAAGAAATTAATTCACTATTACTGGGAGTGAAATTTCTTGCGAGTTTTTATTCGATATATATAAATTTTCTGACGTATTACGGAGTACATAGGTAATTCTGTACAAGTTACGTGTAGCAATGTAGAATTATTACATCACGATCAGTCATACTACATATAATTAAATGTCTGCATTGCACCAATGCATATAACTGATGTTTTAATTATACGAATGCTCGATCTCTCGGCGCAAGCTTTCAATGTAACATTGATTTCATGCTGTTATCGCGACAAATAAATAACATTGAACGTATAGATCTGTATCGCATGATCCATGTCGTACGTGCATAAATCGCTTCGAAACGAATTTTATTATATAGCTGTTTATCGGAACAGTTTGATACTTCTTGTAGATTAAGTTGATACGATATTTATAATCATATTTATAATCCCGATTATAGATACGATTCTGCGCGACATTAATTGAACTTATATAACAGTGATTCATCGTAACTTTACGTGAATGTGGTTTCACATCTTTCATCGGGATATGAATATTTCGATGGAAGAGTACATAATCTTTAATTGCACGATATATGCTCTCTTTAAGTACGTACACTTATTGAATGTCTCAGAAGCAGTGCGGTAATTATCGGAGAATCGATTTTATCGAAATTACGCGCTGATATCACCGGACAAGACCAACGGTAACTGTCTACATGACAATTAAGCCAGCTTTCCGTAGCTGCTTTATTCATACCATTAAGCTTGACTAGTAAGTCATCGACACGCCAAGTCATATGTAGTGATGTGCCGTATAGTTTATGTCAATTCTTTACATGGTTATTTACGTGTAAAGAATTAATTCTTTACATTGCTATTTTCCACGTAAAAATGTAAAGAATGTAAATAATATAAAGAATTTCGTAATTGGCTGATTTATATTTATAATGAACGAAAACATTTTTTGAAATAACCTTTATTTAAATTTTCCAAATCAAATACAAGTTTACCATAATAATAAAAATGATTTTTTTACTCTACTTGAATTCAACATAACATAATAAACCAAATATCACGATTATTCATTGTCAGGTGTGAATGAATAAACTTTATTTAATATTCGTCAGTTTTATTAGAATCGGGTATTCTAAAAGAGTAGCATATATGTAGAAGTTTTTTTGACTGTTCAAAGATCAAACTTTTCAAATCTTTACATATTTTACATCGTTTACATTTTTTACATATTGTTTACATTGTATACGTATTCTTTACTCCATATGTAAAGAATTAATTCTTTACACATAAACGCACATCACTGGTCACATGTTACATACAAACGCGATGCACAATAATATTTCACTTATGCGTTCATGAATTTTCTATTCACGCTTCTTGGGTGTTTTGCGTAAATTCCTACTTTCTACGTATATTATATGTGACGTATAAACCCGGAATTTTGATCGATCATGCGTAACAGATGCGTGGACACGACATTTATATATACGGGATGTTACGTCGATCGTAGAAGATCAAATTTGCGAATGGAATAAAATATGACCGATTGCTAAACGCGATCGCTGATTCGATTTGCAAGCGCCGTGAAATTCGATTTATATATCGTTGCCGATGAGAAATAAATTTTCCCCGCGCGCCGGATCTCAATGTGAAAATGCCCGGGCATCGAATACTCTTACATCCAAACCGCTTTGAATAGCAATCGCACCGCCTCAAACGCACGGCGGAGTTTGATACGCGAAACCTGCGGACGATACAATCCACGTGAATGCCTTGAAACGAGACTCACTAATGCCATTTTACGATTTGAAGGTAAAGCGACAGACGTACGTACACGTACGGGCGTAACATTTCATTTCATCCGCTTACAAGCCGTAGAGCGCGATACCGCATGCTCTCGTTTCGAGCGATAACAGAGTAACATTGGCGTTGTTACTTTTATTGCGTTTCGCAGTCACGTTATTTAGAACGCGTCCGTCTTGCGTAGTAATAATTTTATACATCCCAATCGTCGCGTTATGTAACGTTAAACAATGTCATTAGCAATTAGTCCGATATATGTATATGTCCGGTACACCAAGAACAATTTCGCGCTAGTAACGTGTTTCCGTAATGTTACGTAACTTTCGCTATTATATTGTTTTCCATCTCCGCAAAATCTCAACGAATCCGACAATCCGCTCCGCCGCCGTGTGTGCGCCGATATCGATTTTCCAACATTTATTTTCTCGCGCGCTCGCACCCATTCGTCCGTTAATCCCTTCATTTTATACGATAGCCTCAGCATGACATGTAATGTATTCAACAAAGCAACACATTATGACCCGTCTTTTGTTGATTCTAATAAGGCATCCGTGACCGGCGAAGCGTTGGCTTTGTCGCGCGGAATACGCCCGCGCGATTAAACTCCCCGGCTGGGTATATATAACCGCGATTTTAACCGGAAGTTTATCAGGCGTTATACTCCACGCGAAGGACGTATATCCGAAGTTTCCAAGATTTATCGGACGTCCCGTAAACCCGTCGTGGCTTGTCAAACCATGCTAATAATATTGAACCTGACCAGCTCCTGCGTCGGTGGCGGTCAAGGCGTGAAAACTCACGCGCATTCTTCCGACGATAGCGTTCTTGCGAACTTTTGACTCTTCCTCGAGCGAGATTCCACGAATTTTTCTCTCGCCACCGATAGAGGAATTCGCTGTTCCCTCGAAAGAAGCAACGCATGGTCGCACAAAGAGACGGAGACCATCTCGACCGGCGCGAGCGCGCAAAGCGACGCACAGTGGTCTAAATTAATTCCATAGCGCGAAAAAATTTCGAAATTTAAAGTCTTTTATTTGAGTATTTTGAGTGTTCTATATTGTTGCAAACATTCCAAAATATTAAAAACAATAAATTTTTGTCAAATAATTTTAATCTACAATGGCGTATATAGTAAAAAAATTTTTGTTTACGTTCTCGACCATTAGCAATGCCGTTATCAATGCCGTTATCAATGCCGTTCATTATGTATTGTTAATGGTTGCTATTTACATAAAATGTCATTTGTTTGTGATTCTACTAAAATGACGGATTCCCAATCAGGTAATTTTTTAATGGTTTCTTATATTTCGTGCCAAATTTGATATTGATTATATTATTATTCCTTGAAAAGGATTCAAAGCGAGGGTCGAAACGTTGTGCTAAGAATTTATTTCTACAATAAATGGGCCAGTTAGGTCGAATAAAGAAATTAATAAGTTGATTATTTTAGTTATAGATTAATAGTCCAATATTTATAACTTTGAAATTTTCAAATAAAAAATTGCAAATGTTTACAGATGTTGAAATTAAGTTAAATCTTATCGTTTTTTACCGGGAAATTTGTGCTGCAAAAATAAAATGCGTATGTATGCGGTTTATAAAATTATTATAATTCTTTTAGGAGTACCCATAATGAGACGTTTGGAATTATTCAATCAATGGTACAAATATAAGAATTTAAAGAGAACCAGAATTACTAGTTCAACTTAAAGATTTAAAACATAAATAAATAATAAATGATACATAGTAGCGTTAACACGGCGTTTGTAATAATTTCGTGCTAAAAAACGCGATCAGACCACTGTGCGACGTCGCGATATGGACGGAAGATTTGCAAATCTTCCGACATCCTCACGCCGTGAGAATACCGCCGGAACAAAGTCAATAATTATTTGACAAATTAAATTCTGTACGTACATATTGGATAATCTCGCTTGAGGGAAATAAACGCGCTCGGGGAGCACGACGGCTTTACATCGTACATCATGAACCGCCGACTGCTGTAGCCGAAACCGTTCTGTATGCACGGGCGAGATGTTATATCACGGGAAAGATGAAATTAAAAGTGCAAAATGCGAATGCGTAAGAAAAAAATTGTTACATGTGGAAATGAGATCTGATATCATATTAAAATCGCGAGAATATTTTTTTCTACCACGAAATATTTAAAATGAAAATGGATCGTGTATCAATCGCGACGGTCGCTAATTCTCGGAATGGCTAGCTATGCCGATTGAATAATTGAATTTATATGTATGTAATTGAAGAGCTATCGCAGCTATAAATCATGGCAATTTGCTACACAAATAACGCAGACACGGTCGCAGCAGATATGAATGTTGTCTAGTAATTATATTGCAACATTAAAATTGTATGTACATACATTATTTAGAATGTTATCGATTAAACGAGTAAGTATCGCCCTATTGCAGCGGTGAATTAGTGAAGATATTATGGCATGTTTTACATAAACATAATTAACATATTTATCATGCATGTTGATACATATTAATACATATTAAATGAATTTTTTGGACGGGAGTGTTTCAATTTGCACGAATGTAAATGGGATTATTAATAGCGCAACAATCCGTTTACAATTTAGTTTGCGTTTAGCAGTTTAGAACGCAAGAGAAAACTCGTTTAGGAATTTCACTGGAAAGAACCATTTTCTCATTTCGTTCATGTCGTCAATTTGCTTTTTCTTCTCAAAGTCCCATTTCTCTCCGCCTCACCCCTCCTCGATTTTAGTATAATTTTCTGCCGTAGTTGGAAGGCACTTCTGAGAAATTGATCGTTGACTTGCCAAAGGAGAGTTTTGCGTTTGTAGAATCGCACTTTCCGAGCAAGACGTATTTACGTTTTGTATCAAGGCTCCTACATTAAGACGAAAATTTCTTCATAAAAATACCGAGTATTTGTACGTGCGATTTGTCGACAGTTAAGCGCTTTACGATTATATTTGTAAACCATTAAGCTGCCTGGCTGTCACAATTCTCGCGAGATTTACCTTCGCTCTGGCTTCGATACTTTTTCTCTTTCTCTCCCGCACGTAAAAAGAGCACGTATTTATTTGCGGAAAATCTATAGTCGCGAGACAGGATCCCCGAGAGCGCATAAAAAGCCACATCTCGTCAGCTACACGTTATTTTTCTCGCGTGAAAGTCACCGTCTGCGACGATGGCGTCAGTTCGATTGCTCTCGCGAACGAGAGCTCGACGTGCACGATACGCTACGCGGTATCCGCAACGGTGGAGTAGTCCAGCGTGCATTCAACGTAATACGACGATGCGCATTGTCCAGATGGATAAAAGCGGGAGAGTCACTTGAGCGAAATCGTGCGCGGGATGGGAAATGCACATTTTTAACTGGAGCCAATGGCGGGGACACGTTAAAATTCTGCTACCCAGGAAGAACAGAAAGTCATGATGACGTCAAAATGACCTCAAAATGATGTCAAAAGCGTCATTTTTAGCATCATTTTGACGTCATTTTGACATCATCATGACTTTCTGTTCTACTTGGGTATGGCTATCGACTAAACAACACACAACCCACGGCATCCTTGCAATTTCCAACTTTAACGTACATCTCTCTTCCTCTCTCTTCCTCTCGTTCTATGCACCTTTACATATTTAAGAGTCACAGCGGACGCGCAAAGTAGGGCTCATTTTACTCACCAAAGTTCCGACGTGACATCGGCCTCCACCGGCGAAAATTGATTTTCTAACGAAACGTAACCGGGCACGAGATATTTTTCTGCCTACAAAGAGCCCGCCAAGTGATCCCGTTTTACATGGAAATTTGTCTGGACCGAATGTATACACTCGGTAACCTCGATTTCGAGTAACGAATTGTAAACAGCTGCGTTTGCTCTCGATGGGAAATCGTATTAGAATATGAGAAGAACTATGATAAATGGCGATCACACGGATATAAATTTTATGACTGCGCGATTTGCGTAATGTGTGGGACGTGACTTAAGGACATCTCGCGGGAATCGATTACTTTCCCGGAAGGAAGATCATTAAGCATGTCGCGCGTAGCACGTCCACTTTCAATATTCACTCCGCTACCATCGGTCTCATTTATTACACGCGGGGGATGAATGATCATCGTTTTTCTAATACCGGCTTCTGATTGAATTCCGCTTTTCTCTCAGGGGACGCGATTTCTTCTGCCGGTAAAAAGCATGACTCACGTGTACACCACTTGTGTCTCACGAGAAAAACGTCATCGCGAAAGAAATGTATCCTGGGAGAACATCTATCATATCGCTGGAATTCCTCGAGATAGCGATGGGTCGGTAATACCGGTATGTTACGGATGATCCGTGTAACATGTTGGAAATTATATTCTAGCCCGTGTACGAGATGTTACGTACACACGAAGACATCGCGTCGGCATGCGCAAACAAGAACGGTAAAGTTCCTTCTTTACTTCGCATACACAAGAACGGAGTTGGCGGCACAATTTATTGTGCAATTTCACGTTTATTCGAAATTCTGACGTCGCAACACCGCACTTGATGCTTTTTCTGATAACAGTTCCGAGGTAATAGTTTGACTTCACGTCAGCAAGTTTGTTTTTAACGTAACTTAGCGTGTTTGTACACGCGTTCTTCTACCAATCGCGACAAATTGATTGCGCAATTAATCATTTCTCTAATTGCCTTCCATTTCTTCCGCGTATCATACATAAAACGGAAACTTCGTTTTGCAGTTTTCTTTATGACTGCACGGCAAAGTGTTTGAAATTACATAAAATTGGAGAGGGAAAGAGAGAGAGAGAGAGTCATAAAAGTATCAAAATCGTATTTGTAACCCAAGTAGAACACAAAAGTCATATGACGTCAAAATGACGCCTTTGACATCATTTTGAGGTCAGCATGACTTCAAAATGATGTCAAAGATGTCATTTTAGCATCATTTTGACGTCATCATGACTTTCTGGTCTACTTGGAAAAATCCCGAACATCTGATGCCAGCAATAAGCGATAAGACTCGAGCAAAATTAACGTAAATCATCGCAGCAAGCGGACCAGATAAAATGTTATTTAATTTTAACTGATATTATCGTAAGACTGCCGCTCGAAATTTCGAGCTAACTCGAGATAACTGCCGACTTTCTATTCCTTCTTTGCTTTTACGGTAGATAGAGTACGGAGGACTCCCGCGGTCTTCATCGCCCTCGCAGAGTCCGGAATTCAATTACACCAGCTGCGGATGATTCCCTTAATAAACACCTTCGACGGGTCGTCGTAAACCGCTGTGATCATCCTTAGGTCTCTCTCTCTCTCTTTCTCTCTCTCTTTCTCTCCCTCCCCCTCTCTGTTTCTCTGTGAGTAGAACTAAACACATTTCTACCCTTTCTATTAATTTTTGCTCCAGAATTCTACTCATATTGATTATCTTCAATGATTTTATATAGTTTATATCAAATGTATAATTTTGTTTGCCCCATAGCTTGCTAGGGCATTATAGTAATAAATTTAATCTAATCTAATCTCCCCCTTCCTCCCTCCCATCCCCTTTCCTTCCTTCTCTACATTTCTTTCTACATATCCAATCTTAAATTCTTATCCTTTTATCTTGCGTTACAAAAAGTCTGGTTCCATATAATGGTCCTTTTAATCTCCGTTTTAAGTCTATCGATTTAGGAACGAGATATGATTTATGGCCGCGACGGTTCTTCGATTACCCACATATACAGTCAAACGTCCGCACAGTAAAGCGCCGTATTGTGATCTTGTCCGTATTGTGAATCGACTGAATGGTTCTAAAGTGATGTTTTCCTTTCTTCGCTGCTCTTCCGCGACTCACCTTTGACATACGATCACATTAGGACGAGGAAACGAGTGAAGGATAAAGCTCTCGCAACACTTTCACTCTGCGCGCCATTAGAATAAACGCAGCGACCAGAGGGAAACTTTACAATAAAAATATTATTCCAGCCCCGACGATTTCACAATACGGACAGTCGACTGCGAATACAATCGTTCAATCGGAACGTGTAGCCGTCGGGAGAGCGAGAGCTCAAATTTGTGCAATGTTGTTTCTAAATAATTCCAGCGTCGCTGGGAAAAAGCACCTGCGCGTCGTCGTTTATCCCGCTCTCACGCACGGAAACAGATTTCGCATTGGTTACCGTTGGAAACCATCGCGTCGGATTTATTAACGCCGGATTTATTAAAGTTTCTTTCTATTTGACGCAAACTCGGGGACAGCTTTGTAAGCGATAGCGTTCGCGAGCGCGTTGAAAAAAGTCCGCGCGACACGCACGTCCGCAACGAGGTGATGTTCCCGCATTGAGCCGCGCGCGTGCGGACGCGGCGGGATCCGATAAACGAATTTGGATTCATCAGTTGTATGCCGATAAATGAAAGCCAGCGGGACAGGCCGCCATCCGTCTTGCCGAGCATCGGATTGCGATTGCGCGATGCCGCGTACGGTGAACGAGTGACGACGGTAATCTGACGACGTAACGTTGCACGGCTTACCCGGTTTCACTCTCTTTCTCTCCCTTCCCGCGTGAAACATCCGCGTTATCCCTTTTATCATTTTTGACCGGCGCTATTCTCTCGGGCACCACCCAAGTAGAACAGAAAGTCATGATGACGTCAAAATGATGCTAAAATGACGCCTTTGACATCATTTTGAAGTCATGACGTCTAAATGTCCTCATAATGATGTCAAAGGCGTCATTTTAGCATCATTTTGACGTCATCATGACTTTCTGTTCTACTTGGGCAGTGCAACTCCGTTGTTTCGAGAAAGGCGAATTCGACTCGAGATTGCTCTCCGGCTCTCGATCAATTTGCATAGGCCAAAGTCAACTAAGGCGCAAATCACGTCAGTTCTGTCGTATTACGATCAGCCGAGTATTACGGCGAGTACATCCCGCTGATTCCGGATTTACTCGCATGCCGTTGTCTCGGTACAGCACATCGCATTACGCTCGAAGAGAGAGGTAATTACGGGATATGAGGAATTTAGTCAGGGTTGGAAGTAACCGCGCCGTCTTATCATTACTCTCTCTCTCTCTCTCTCTCTCTCTCTCTCCCCTCTCTCTCTCTTTTTCTTTTACTTTTTTATATTATCTTTATTTTTTATATTATCTTGATTTTATATCCGAGAGCCTTTCGATCATCAACATTTATTTTTACTTTTTTATAGTAACGATTTGGTAATGACATAACATTTTTTTATAACAATAACGCCAGGATTGGGAAAGTTACTTTTGAAAAGTAATTCGTTACCGTTACTCATTACTTATTGAAGGAACGTTAAATAAAAGTAACGCGAAAGTAAAGTGCGAAAAGTAACGCGAAAGTCACGCGTTACTTTTACTCGTAACGAGTAAAGTAACGAGTTACTTTTTTCAATGAGTAACGAGTAACGGTAACAAATTACTTTTTAAAAGTGACTTTCCCAACCCTAGTGTTACCGTTACCGTTATGAAAAATGTAATATCATTACCAAATCGTTACTATAAAAAAGTAACGGTAACTTTACTATAAAAAAGTAACGGCGTTACTTCCCAACCCTGTATTTACAATTAGTATATCATCTACAGACCGCTGAATACGTAAAAGAAATTCTGCGCGAAGGAGAAAACGGCGGGAAGAAGTAGTATTATCATTTCTTTTATTTATCTTCGCTGATTATATCAGATAAATCAACTACGATTTCGAAACGACATGAATTTGTTGATAATTTCGTGTATCGATATCGTTTCTTAGTCTTGTACTTCTCTATAAAATGCATACTATATCACGTATGCAATTTATAGGAAAGCACGAAACTAAGTTGTTGCGGAAAGGCGATTCGGAGATCATATTAACGCGGATTATATCATATTACTATCATCGTCTAGTTTATCCTGGCACTATTACTCGCCGGTTACTCGAAATAAATCTTGCTTAAGTCATCAGATAGCCGTGCTGCACGATGTTAATTAAAGTTGTTAGAGTATATCCGCATTTAACCATACTTCTTTGAAATATTTCAGAATTAAAAACGATATAATAAAAGCCAATGTGAGCCAACGCCGTTATCGAGGCGAAATAAATCATTTATTCATCAAATGTACAATATAAATATACAATAAAAAGTAAACGTTTCGACTCTAATTTGAGTCCTCTTCAGTACAAAATTACAATAAAGAATAGATAGATGAATTCGCGTTATTTCCACCAAATGAATTAATTAGTAAGTAGAACAAGAAGTAATGAAGGAAAAATTAATGAATTGACCAAATTATTAAAATTTTGAAAAAAAAATGTATATTTATATTGTACATTTGATGAATAAATGATTTATTTCGCCTCGATAATGGCGTTGGCTCACATTGGCTTTTATTATATCGTCTTTAATTTTATATTTGAGAGCCTTACTATCATTAATATTTAATTTCAGAATTAATTACATGCCAATGATCAAAATTGTTAAGATCGCAATTCACAAAGGGAAATTATTTAGAGAAATCTGGCTATTTCGATACTACAGCTAAATGAATTTCCGAGAGAAAATGTCATCGCGATTGTCCAGGTCTGCATGGCTAGAGAAACGGATGGTATATTTTTGGACAAAAGCGCGTCGTCTTTCACGAGCGCTCCCACGATGTGACGGTTTTGAGAAGTTTCCAGAGAAACTACGTTCCATCTCTGAGGAAGCCGCCGTAGTTATTAAATGTACGCTCAAAGCGGTATCGCAATTGGAGAATGCAATGATAGAAACGTATTTCTTAATAAATAAAAAAATGATTTCTCCTAAATAATAATTTTCGCAGTAGCCATTACTTTCCAAAAGTTCTATATCTGCGATATTTCCATGCTCAATGCCATTAGTTTAATTTCCTAAAAAGAATTCCAATTTATTAAAAGATATATATTTTTATATTACTTTATACTACTCTCGCCTCTTCCGATGCACTTTTATATCGCAAGAGAAGAAAAACGTAGCGAGAAGCGTTCTCTCAAACGATCATCCATTTAACGACGCACTCCAAGAGGAACCTCTTTTAAGATAAGAAATGTTATCGGCTATATTAGTAAATGTACTGAAGGGTACTCGAGAATAATTTGCCACTTGCAAATTATTTTCAAGGCTACAATTAACATATCGAATCGTTTAAGGGTAATTCCCGTGACCAACACAATTATATTTCAGACCGCAGAGAATTTGCGCGTGACTGCTAAATTACGGCCGATCGAGCGATTCGCAAAAACTCTCCTCGTCGCCTCGCGTGATTAGGCCGCTTTTTATTATTTGTCGACGTCTAGAAGTCGTCCGTTGTCGGATAGCACGCGCTCAACTGCGCGTGTATTTACACAATTTCCGTATTTACGAACGGCAAGTTCTCCCTCAGCGCGCTTCGCAATTCTCGAAGTGTTCCGAAACACGCTGAATCGTTTGCACGCCGTATCCCGGGACGTCTCCCTCGGGAATGAAGGCTGAAAATTTGATCGGTATAACGAGACGTGTGGTTGATTTACATGTATGTTTAAACATTTCTTCGTCGCGATCCGTCCTGTCCGGGACTAGGGTATTCAATCGAGACATCGGCAGATCCAAAAACGAATTCCGTATCCGACCGTCTTTATTGCGAGGGAGGAATTTATTTTTATCTCATATAAAAATGTATTCCCTGCCGTTCCGAGAAAGTTAGTCATCGGGGAGGAAGCCGTGCTTGCGTACATATTTTCGCGGTCAAATACGATTGCGCGAGCTTTTCGCTGCTTGAAATTTACGAGACCACATTGCGTAAGATATAAAATGTTATTTCGGGCGGAATTCCGATGCTCAGGAACGGAACTGAAAAAGAAACGTAAGCGGAAACGAATATAATTAAATTAAATGAAACACCGTCGTGCACCATTAGCAAACGCTAATGCAAACGGTAACGGGATTTGTCATTATTTCGGACCTGGACATAATTAACACACGAAATTGAGGCAATGGAGGTTTTTATTGCGCACGCCAGTGGTCATAAAAAAATAAAGTGAAAAACGCGAGCAGGTTGCTATTACCTAAAAAAAATACACGCAGGTTGAAATTTACTCTCGATAAATAAGGCCGTTTGTTTTGCATTATAACGATATAAATTGGCGAGATCGTCCGGTGCGTAAATGTGCCACTTGCTACGGTCGCTTGCGCAGCTAGATTGCGATAGACATAAAATTATGAGAGCTGAATTCCCAATGACTGCAGAGACGAAACTACAAAAGGAACCTGAGTCAGATGCGTTAGCGATGTAATTTTCACGCTGAAGTAGCTACCGTAACCATTTCTAACGAGATGCCATTGACGCTCGACATTTTAACAAGAAGTTGTGATACGCGTCTTGATAAGGACGCGCCGCACTAATCGAATTTCTATCATAAGAGCGAGTCATGAATGTTGCGCGAAGTTACCTTCTGTTCTGAAAGGAGATGAATCTCTGTTTCGGTCAGTAGATTCAATCTTGCAAAACTTCGCGTACATGCGACGTGAGTTACTTGAGCATAAGTTATCGATTCAAGTTCGATTTTATTTGTCGAGGAGAGAAATAGATGGATACGCGTAAGAGACAAGTATCCTTGCGGGAGAAATAATAAATCCTCCGTCGCATGAGAGACATATCGGAAAATGTCAACCTCGAACTTCGTAATCTTCGTTCGTCCTTCCGGACGAAACGAGCAACTTTTATGTGCGAAACCATATGACGACAAATCTGGCACGAATTCAATGTACGACCAATTTGTACCGTTCGCATACAAGGTTTGCATACAAACAACGTCGCGACCGTGTACAGGGTGAGCAAAAATTCCTTTTATAAACTTCGGAGGCGTGTGCTTGAAAGATCAACCCAATAAAAGTTCCGACAAACACGAAAACGCTTTCTTCCCGTCAGCGAACAATCTCCCATCGGAATACGAATTTTTCACTTAGCAGCAATATCTCGGAAAGGAGACTATCTAGTAAACCACGGCATAGTGACAGCAATATTACGACATTCATTATTTCTTATCTGGTCCGCCGAACCGTTAGAATGACGCGTAACAATGATGTCGCCAAGATACATATCTTCGACCCCGTAGATAATCGTAGAACGACACTGGCGTGAACTTCCGTCACTGCGTCAATCTCCCACGTTTTGCAAATACGTAAAAAGAATTTTAACTCACTCCTGCATATTTATGTAGCGGGGAATATCGAACAACGATATAAATAACGGATATTCATGAATCGCTAACACGCGGCATATGCCTACGCATTAATTATATATGTCGATAGCTTGCGGCACCAGAATACTGGGTTGCCGCAAAAACAAAATGGAATAATATTTGTATTACATATATCTTTACACGGTAAACATGTTTAGTTCCTCGGGAAACAGTATATATTATTACATGTAAAAGCAGATCGAAATGGGAAGTTGATACACGTATATACAGTATATATATATATAAACTATATGAGTTTATTAAACCGTCCTGATAAACTTGCGATGTAGTATTATGTGTGACATTAATGAGAACGAATTTGACTTTAATGGATATATGCTATTTAGACGTAGAACGTTTTCATTTCTGGCGGTTTGCATCGCGCTATGACCATTTGTCATTCGGCTGCGGTGAATCGAGACACATAAATCGCGCGTACATTGTTAATACATTTTTGATTAAATGAATGTATCGCGCAGGAGTGCGCATAGCGACGGATATTCACGCGCAATTTGATTATTGAGGCACGATTAATATGCAAGCGCGGTCCATTAGCGGGTCTAATTAAGCGAATAGTTCTGCGATTTTTCTAAATGGGACGATCACGCAATTAAAGATCACAGAAATTTAATACACCGCAGTTATCTCACCTCGATAATATTTGCCTGACCCGCCAACGTTCATTAGTTTATTCAATTTACAAAAGGAGGATTAACCAACCGATTAAGTGCTTTGACGACCAAGTGCTCACTCGTTGTTATCAGTTTATCACCAGAAAGTTCGGTGTGGCGAAAGTAAATAGCTGCGAAGGGTAAAGGGCGCGGCCCGTTTGCTCGAAACGCGCCAAGTTAGTGAAATTCACTTATGACATTAAAGTTCTTGATGGTTTTACACGCGAGCCGCGAGACCGTTTGAGTCACGGCGAATTTGTATGCTCCACGTGCGAGAAATAAATATGTGCATACACGCATATATAGCGTGTATACATATACGTCGCTTAGAAATTCTCATGTCTTAGCAGTGATATACGACCATTAATCGTCGGAAAATGCGCGTGTAACTAATTACCTGCATTTGCATATCCATATCGCTGCTCTCAAAGTGATTATTCACCGAATTCGATTATCAAGAGAAACAATGTAATCTAATGGTGATTACGAGAAAAATGCACACGTAGAGGAAAACGTTGTCCCTTTCCTTTAGGGGGAGAGCGCGTTTAGTGTAATGGCCAAGACTGGTTTCGCTGATGCGTGCTATTTGACTTTTCATTTTCAAACAAGCACACGTATATGTGCTAGCACGGCAGACGTTCTACAGAAATATAGTCTTGGAAGTATCGTAAATCTATGCTTTATACCGGTAAGTCGGTGACAAGTCAGTCGCGTTATTCTCACAAGTAATGAAATTTATTATCGCCAAACTGTTACTTCAGCGGACACGAACGTTAAGAGAGCTTGGCGTAATAGTGTCACATTTATCAAAGATTTTCAAAGAGATTGGCTTCATCGAATACTGAATTCTTAGCTGAATTGTTTGAAATTGTGCTGAATTAAACAAACAGTATGAATAGGATTAAAGAAAAGGGTTCGAGATTTAGAAGGCAATAATACCAAAGCAGGTAAAAAGTCAACATAAATAAAAGAATGAAGTTGACTGGAAAATGAATTCTTTACGATATGTTTTATAATTTATGTCAGAATAAAATATAATATAAAATATATTTAATATAAAACATTAAAATAAAATAAAATAATTTTGGATATGAAAAATCTCACAAAACATTCACTTTTTAATAAGCTTATTTTAATAGATTTATATGCAAAATAATAAAAAGAATCGCTTTATGTAAAAGACTATACAAATCCATATGAAAATGCAAGCGAGTCAGCTGTATTATTAAAACAGAAAATCCCTCATCTGTATTATTAAAACTCTATTAGAATTCTATCTCTGATAATTTTATTTAATCTAATTTTTTTTCATCCTGATGATTAAACAATTTTTATTCATTATGAAAGGATACTATTAACTTTAAATCATAAACCTTCTTTTAAATGTATAAGCATAATATTTATATTATTCATAAAATATATACGTCCGTTTATTTCCAATTAATTTTTTTAAATTTCTCATAATTTTTAATTATTGTAATTTTCTGAATAGCGCACACCACCATATTTTTATTAATTAACGTCCAGTATATTCTGTAAAATATCAGCGACACTAAAGCCTGCAATATTTGTACTATCCAGTTTCAAATTTTCAGGAAAGATATCATTACGCGATGCTGATATATCGTCGAAATTACATGAACATCGGTGAATCATCCAATTAACGTGCACGGCAAATAACAACGAGCCAAATAACATGTTACTTCATCTATGACTAACTGACTTGGCGTTAAATGTTGATGGTTACCCTAATTTGAAGCCAATCCTGCAACACCCGCGATATGTTAGCCGGGATAGCTAACACACTCATAAATATGTACCTGTCCCTAACGTAAATATATACCCTGCGCCTCGAGCAAAATTCGCAGTACACGAACTGCACGATATATTAGCCCGGATTCGCTCAGATAATAAGATTTATTACCATCCATCGCCCGACCTTCGTCAAACTTCCGTACTTCCATCCGCACACGTACACACGTATATGTATACTCATCTTTATCAACCCTCTGGCCAGGATACTCGTGCATGTGCCATGCTTTCGATGATTTGCCTCTCTTGACCATGTCACCGAAAAGACAGGTGCCGTCATACCTTTCGCTATTTAATGCTATTTACTGCATATTTCATGACGCCGTGCAGGGGTCCGTCTTTAGGGTTTATGGACGCGCATACTGATCCGCACGGACGACGCGAGCTGTTGTCGAATGCGGAACAGCCGCATTAAAGTTGACGATGTCGTTCGCGTTTAATCGCCGATCTGCCGTCGCTGCTAACCAGAAATCAGGAGAGGACCGTAACCTCGACCAATCCCCCGCGATCGCGCGTGATATGCGCTAAACTCGGAGTCTCCGCCAGACTTTCAGCAACTGCTGAATTAAATTTGCGTTTTCCGCTGGGAAAAAGTGTGCTATCTAATACTTTACGCCGCGGTGCGGCGGGGTATCGCACGTTATAAATTTTGAGAGAAATCTGGATAGAACAGTAACTGGTGCTTTCGTTGCGGAGAGGAAAAAAGTGCGAAACTAAGCGCATAAAATTTTACGCTCGTTGAGGACCGTAATAATTTTTCTCGTACAGCAATATAGGAGATTTCTTAATTACTTCTAATTTTAAATTCACAAAGCGGTCGGCTTTAAAGCGCAGCCCGGATATTTATGATGAAAGATTTATGATAAAATTTTATATTGGAAAATTAGATCTTCCAAAAAACCTCTTGCCTCTTCCAAGACAATGTTAAGACCTGAACGTTGGAATTAATATAAACGTCATTTAAGCGTGTACACGCCGTGTTCCACGTTGAAATCTTTCAAATATCTTCTCTTCTATTATACCGTGAAACCTTAATCAATCATTCTGCGCAATAATTGTACAGGAAATGAACAATTGTAGTAACGGGCTGTTTATCTTGTCGCTGACCGACGAGCGATCAATTAGCTGGGGATTTTTTAGGCCATCTATCTCTTTATCGGGTAAATACGGTAGTACAATCAAAAATTTTCATCGAAGCGAAAGGTGAACTGAATTTATCAAAGGATCGTTAAATTAAAGCGGATGCTGCTCTATAGCCGTGGTATCAATCAACCTTTTCGGCCGTGAACCCGCAATTAATCATGTCGTGCGAGACACTAAGTCAACGTTAGCACGAAAACGCTAAGGAATTAATATGCCATTTCTCTTTATTCGTCGACACTGTCGCACGTGTCGGCGCTCAAAGACATGCGACAGAGTCGAATCTTTATGATCGACCAATGCGGCTTGTAATTCTTCTATCTCAGGGATTCTCGCTATCGTATCAATGAGAACCAAAGGCCGCGACAAAGAAAATTGTTCTCGATACAAAAATGCCGGGGGGAATTCTTTGCTGCCCTCGGCATCTCATTCGCTCTACGCGGTGCACTTTTTTATTACCGCCGTCGACTCGACTCCGACGATAGGGCTGCTTCATTTTATGCTGCTTTGTGTGCGCTTCGCGAGTGATCTCTCTTTTACCTCTCGCTCGATCCGCTCTTTTCTCCAACTTTGCTCTGTTCTTCGCTGTGTTCGACGTTCCTCAATTATTTATGCAGTTCGAAGATTGAATCCCGTATATGTAACCCGCACCACAAATCATGCAAAATTTACATTTTCCGTTATAGTAACGTCAATCGCATTCGAGTTCGCGAGGCTTTAACGTATTGTTAGGAGAGGTAATTGTCAATAGATGCCGCACGGTTAATCACTCTGCATATGTATATGTGTGAAAAAGTAGAACAATTACAATAAAAGTTTATTATTTTTATTTATTTCAATTTCCCATAAGAAACTTATGCAAGCGTACGTATCGAGTAGAATATCTGGTACCTACTGCACAATTGGTCAAAGACCGGAAGCGTAATGCTGAATTATATAGGAACATCTGAGCCCTTAGTGAACCGATCCGCGGCGGGTCAGACACCCGGTAACGAATGGAACCATAATTTATCCGGTTAATGCAAAACCCGTAGATTCGCCATAACCGAGACTTTGCATCGCGGATTTATCGACAGTGCTCTGCTGCACATGTCACAGTGAATTTGCGATTGGATGATTACATTTTAATATCGCTCGCCACACGCAGTCTAATGTATTTCGGAACCAGACGGACCGCAGCGACCGATTTAATCGCGGCCACATCTCAAGTAATCTGGCTCCGCTGTTTGATATCGAGTATTGAATTTCCTCACGTTCCATTTATCGTGCTTATTAAATTGTTCAGTGGTGATAGGGACTGACGTACGGAACGGAGAGAGAGAGGGGAAGAAAGAAAGAGAGAGAGGGGAGAGAGAGAGAGAGCGAGCTCTTCTTTAAAGCTTCTTCTTTTTTCTAGAAACATAGACGCAATGATGTTTCCGTTCGATGAGGTTTAAACTTTTTATTCTCATTTTATTGTGGTTGCCGGTATTTATTTTAGGGCTTATTATATCTCCGGAACAATTGCTCTAATTTTTATAGGATTCCGAGGGAATCCGTTGGCGTATACTAATTGCCTCAGGAAATTCATGTTATTTCAGGAATTCTCAACTTTCTGCGTAACATTCCATAAATAACTACTTGGCTATTCCATACCCGCGAATTTTCTTGCGCGGGGGCAATGCTAGCGACGCTATATTTGCCTCCACGTGTGCTTTCGATGGTTCTTCTTGCGTGCCCCGAATGCTCGATGATACTGCGCATTTGGTTTTGCGCCGGGATGTTAGTGGCCGGCAATAAGTCTTCACATATGTGCCTCTCAAGAATTTCTTCTTCGTCCTAACTTCGTTCAAACTCAACTCGTTTCTCTCGTTTTATTTCACGGCGAGCCCAATTGCAGTGTTTACATCCCTTTTATCTTTAATAGCTCTCGTATAAAACGAGCTGTCCATCCGTTCGAAGAAAAGGAGATTTTGCAAGATTTAAGAGCGCAGCAAGTTTAGCGCGAATAAAAGGTAGGAAAAAGCTCATGTACTCGCAGATGTGCACGAGCGATGGTCGTGCTGTTTCTTAGTCTTAGGAGCAAAGTGCATCGTATTAAACTTTCGAAACTTCCGCTGTTTCTCATTCGTAAATCGTGCGTAAAGCTCGTTTAATTGTTTTGCAGAAAGCCATATTTTTATGAAATCTCCCCCCGCCCAGCCTGATGCACTCATTGCAACCGACTGCGAAATTTGAAGTTTCATGAAACAGTATTACGACGCGGCAACTTTCAAGCAATTTAGTTCCGAGTTCTAAATGAATTTTTAAGTTGCAGCGCGTGCATTATGTGTTTCTAGCACGAGGCAGTTTGAAACATTTATTTTCATGCTCGTATCATGACCAAGATTTGAACTTTCGTAATTTTATTTAAGCGGATCGACAAGATTCGCTGTCTTATTTGCTCGCGCGCACGACAAACAATGCTCCATCGATAATTTAATAAAAACGGTTCGATCGAATTTCAGTTTAACCGTGTCAATCGCCGGAACCAGTCATACAACCTGGAATCCCTTTGAATCGCGTAACACACATAATTCAGGAACCATGATTGACGTGCGTAGGTACATTTGATCGCGTAACAGCGCAGCGATTTCACGATCCGATGAGGAGGAGGACGGTCGCGTTGATGTTCGTCGAAAATGTCCCTTTTTTCTCGGCTCAACGAGATGTCGCATCGGCGAGCTGCCGCCCGTCAACGTCGGGGTTCATGCCAATCATGCCCGGCCGCGGTTGATTGTCGAACGCGAAATTTCATCGGCCCCTTTCAAGTGCCCGCTCCATCGGCAGGTATATACGCGTTCGTTCGTCGTTCGGGTCCTCCGACGCATTGACATTAAACGTTGCGGGCCACGCCTGAAATCCCAATCCGCAAGAATTATAGTCCACGAGCGCGAAGCATCGGATATTAGCGGTGATCGTTTCCTCCACGCCTGGCCTGGCGCGCTTAATCGCATCACGTTCCCTCATCTTCTTTTCTGATTTCGCGTGACCGTGCCGATGCATGCATCGGACGATTTTGCGACATTAAGGTACATCGTGGCGAGGAACTATAATAATCGCACTGCTGTGGGCGTTGTCGACACAGTGGACGTAGTTGTCCGAAGAAACCATCGACCGAGTAAATTGCTGAACAAAAATTTATGCACGCGTGACACTCAGGGTGTACCCAATATAGGCAAATTGTCTGTAATATGCCATCAGATTGACTACAGATTTGATCCAAAAAATACAGCAGATCCGATATCATCTGTGTCTGCATTAAGCTCGTGTTCTACCGGCAGTTCGTGTTCTCTTGCTAACAAAGTCAAACAGCAAAAATCAAACAGAATCTGTCGAACTCAGATTCTGCTGTATTTCTGCCGCCAGTTTGAGTCTAAGTGTATAACAAGTATGTCAAGATTTGCTTGATTTCAGCCATCTATCTACTATCATATTTTGATGGTCAAACTTTGCTATGTTTCTGCCAGCATTTTACCAGCAGCATTGTATAAGTCAGATTCTGTATCAAATCTATTTAAGTCTTTCTGCCGACAAAACTTGTAACAGGCACTTTGCAAAATCTGTTCTCGACAGACTTGGTTATCTGGGTACAAATTTCCAATAGTAGGACGCAGTACCTAGTATAGCATGTAGCAATGTGGTGTACGCATGAAACACTAATTTCGTAATATCCAATTTAGTATTTTCTAAGCTCCCTGAATATATTAAGATTCCCAAAGGGACTAATTTACCCAACCTGTACCTTCCATATTCCGACTGACATTTCAATCAGAGATGAATCGATTTCAATGCTTCATCAAGATTATTTGATGAAATTTAGCAAGCTGAAGGATTTGAGCATCTGAGAGTATCTATTCCCGTTGTTTACGTATCTTGTAAGAGCGTTATAAAAGAACGATGTAAAAGCTGTGCGAAAAACTCGCGGCTATCCATATTTATAGCGGAGCTTGAACACATATTTATAAAAGTCTTCTAGAATTTATGGGAATTTATGCTATCTCTCTCTCTTCTTCTTCTCTCTCTAACGGATACAAATCAGTTGTATTAACATTAGAGTTGCCGCAGATCGGATGTTATTCATGAAAAATTCAGAAAACCGCGGCACGCGGAGAAAGCAGAGCTCTACTTAATATGAATGTCGCGTTTTACAGAATGTAATTCTTCTCTTTTTCTCGGAACAGTCACCTCTTTTCTATATTTTATAGTCCTTGCAACAAGATTTTGTACTCTTCAGACATGATTGTGTTACGCTGTCTTCAACGCGGCGACGAAACGCCTCGATGACATAAAGTCGTGTCATTATAGCGACGAGATTTTCCGATGTAAAAAGACCGATGCACATTATATTCCATTTAGAGAGGCGGAGCGCTGAGCGAAACTTAAGAAAGGCGGTACTGTATATATATAGATAATAGTGTTACTAAAACAGCTGGCACTTTTGAAAATAATCGCTAGATATGAAAAATACACTAGATTTTTTTTTACGTTTATTTGCGTGGCGCGAATCGTTAATATCATTAACTTTGGAGATAATTTCGTTCCGTACCGCGTAATTAAATATGATATCGCGCCGGGATATTTCATTCCGCGCCACATTTATTCATGTAGCAAAAGTTGCGCATACTGATGCTTCGTTCCGAGAACGCATCCGCTGCGATAAAGTTTTCGCGGCTGAATATCAATGCAATTTGCAGGGGGATGTAATCGAATAGCGCGATGGATATCTAATCTGGGAGGTACTAATTTCAGGAAGCGAGGGCCTTCGTGCAACGATAACGCCCATTCGCGGACACCGAAATCGTATACTTTCAGAGCCCATTTGCACGATTTTAAAAGCTTGTTACGAGATGTTGAATGCCGTGGCGCACTCCTATTTATTTAACTCGCTATTGACGCCATTGAACATCACGTTACTGCGAATAAAGCCTATCCACGATCGATGTAATCTGCCGCACGTACGGAGCCTCTGTTTTTTTTTTTTTAAATTTTCATCTGGAATCGATAGCTGTCATTACAGTGATATTACGACAATGAAAGCAAGTCAATTTCAATTTCGAACGCCGCACATATCGCGCGTTTTTTAATTAATATCGCGCGGACAATTGCGAGTTAGCGATTTATAGAGGCGTAATAGGTTCGGTGACTATTAAATCCCATCCGTCCCGAACGGAATGCGTTATTAAATACTTGTAACGCATGCGCTTGAGTGCCGATCGTAAATTGCATAATTACCGGCTCGCGCGCGATTGCATTGCGCGCTCTCAAAATTCGCGCCTCCCCCCCCTCCTCCCCGTCGCGCTCCGTCAATTTTCATTAAATAGTGTCGACGCGCATCGCGATTTTCACGATTGCATGATTTTCAGCAGCCCCGGTATCGCGTGCACGCGCGCGGATGTGAAGGCTTATTGTATTTATTCGCGCTAATCAAAGGTCGTATGCGATAGAGCGACAGAATGTTGCATGACTGCGCGTGCAGATAATGTAAACGCGTGCGATCCACAGGGCGAACTGTTGAGTGTTTGATAAGTTAAGAAGTATATTAAAAAAGCCGTCAAGCTTGACCGTCACCGTCGAAATTACTGTCGAGAAATTAAAATTCCGACGGTGCGTTTTCCTAATGGCAATTTGCCATTAGCCCGAATTAAAATTCACCAAGTTCCGGCGTTGGTAGCCGCGCGCGATGATGCATTAAAAAAGTTTGCGACATGCTAATGCGGCATTAACAGTCCTCGCCTAAAACGCGCGGCGTGTTTGTTAATTGCGCAAACATCTTGCTTGTAAAATTATATAAAGCACAAGACGTCGTACACTGAGAAAAAAAATTGATTGTACGCACTAAATTGCTATATTTATTGATCCAATGGTTGATTCAACAATTATTAAGTTGCATTAAAAAGGTATAATTCATTCATGTCGCAACCATCAAGAATTAGTTAA
>NJRL01000318.1:289035-299267 GCA_003063815.1 Aphaenogaster rudis | reverse complement strand
GGAACATAAATACTTAACGGTTTCTTTTCTCGGTCATTTTTTAAATATTTATTTAGCGGATTTTTCTAATATCATATATTTTAGAAAAAAGGAATAATGCCGAATATTATGTCACTCATCCTGCAACAGTGCCATTTCTTATTTCTTACAATTAGTATAATGAATTTTTCAAAGATTATTATTTATTTCATAGATTGTTATTATATTTATATATATAAAATATAAATAAACTTAGATATAAAAATAAGAAAAACTCAAATATAAAGATTATATATCAGTAAAGTTGATTGATTATTTAAATTTATACAGTGTTTATTTATACTTTTTATATAGAAAATATCAAATAATATATCTATTTATTACAATTTGTACTTTAATTAAGAAAACAAAATTGTATTACCTCAATGATTTTTCATACCACAAAAGGAATATTTTTGCACAAACGAATTGACGAGACATAAGTATTATGTATACAATATTAACATAACTTTATTTCGAAATAGACTTCGAAAAGTTTGTGTTCTATTGCAATCTTAATGTAATATTCAAATTAAATTCTGTATTACTACTTATAAATTGTAATCTGCGTTACTACTTATAAATCGTTTTCATTGTTTTCCTTATTTAGCTTAGCAGAGTCAAGTTTTTTTACATAAGAATTTTTTTTTATTTTAGTTAAATTTTTTTCATTTTGTACTGATTTTTAAATATGAAAGAAAGCCCCTATCGGTCACAGCGGATAGGGGCTTTCTTTCATATTTATATTTGTTTATCATCGGTCTTATTTTTAATACCATTTTTTAATTTTTGTTAGATTAAAAAATTTTTATCTTATAAAATTCTAATCATTTATTCTCTTCGTAATTGGCGCAATTTAAAGATTTCAAACATTTCTTTTTTGCAAAAAACATATCACTTGGGTTGAGTTAGGTATCGCAATTTTGTGATATAATTATTTTGTTAAGAAGAATTAAAGCTACTACCACTTGGGTTTGAATAGAAAAACCCTTGAATTAGAATACATATCTATGTATTCTACGTAACACTTGGGTTTTATTTTTTTAAATGAAAGATACTACCACTTGTGTGTGGGTTTTTTCGAGATACAGACATTACGAGGTATAGTTTGCTACAAACTACCAGCGCGTTTACTTGGTGCTTTTTTTACCTTTTTTTAAAAAGGTAATTTTGCTAGGATTATTATGACACATTAAACGTGACTAATCAAAATCAAATATTTTTCATAAACGATTTTCCATAAATGATACGTGAAAATGTGACAGCTAGATTCTTACGTTCAGAGTTCATAGCGAATTAATTTTATATAAAAGGTTTTCTTTATACTAACCAAGCTTTTCATATAAAAGAATATTTTTAATTTCTAATTTAATTTCTAATTCTTAATGGCATTTGGAATAAATTACGTAAAATGGAATTCCATTATTATTCACGATGACCAGTTGTCGCAAGATAGTTAAAGCAAAGCGTAAGCAGGGCGCACGATTGTGTGTTGGATGGCCACGTCGCGAAGACATCTCGTCGATCTCTTTAATGTGCCGCCGGCGGTAAGTTTGCGCGGAGGAGAAAGCTGGGCCCTCGTGGACGCGAACGGACGCTCCGATGACTTCGGATTCTCTGCACCATGAAGAATTACGTAATCCGTCTCGTTCCTGGCAGACTGAAATTCTCATCGTGCTTTTATCCTCCTCTATTTAACGTTCGCGAGACGATAACCACGCGTGCTCGCATAAATCAATTTGGGCTATCGAATGTCGTCGTCTAATGTCGCGGAAATGTCTCACAAACACTCAAAATGTAGCCAAAGGAAAGTTATAAGGCAATATTTCATGATATGATCGTGAGAAAAGAAAGTAACTCCTGATCTATAGCCGATATTCATACAGTCAATACTCTGAGAGATTAAATGAAAAGTCGATCATAAACCGTCTATAGAATGATTGATAATTCAAACGTTATATAATTTGAAGATGAGTATAAAAAGGTCAATCAAAATAATTTAACTGGTTTTATACTCGAACACTATCTATTAGCATTACGATCTTTGCTTAATTATAACCCATCGCAAATTGCGACTAAAGGACTTGCTTTTCTGTCACACGTGATAATTAACGTTAAAAAAGAGATAGCATATGAACTCTCGATCTTGCGAATTGATGAGGATTAACGCCGATCCAGCGACAAGTCGTTACGTTATTGCCATCTAAATATCACGGTTTCTTTTGCACCATTAGCCTGACCGATTGTATAACGCTTCTCCGGCACTGGTCGAAACTCCTTTCCAATTTAAATGGCCTGCACGTTATAAATTCATTTGTGAAATCACGCGCCCGATGATTACATCGGAGTCGCTCGATTATTTAACCGTTACCTCATTCCGAAAAGTACAACCGCCGAAAACAGGAAAACTCGCAACTTTCTCGAAACGCCGGCTTTCTCTTTTTCGAAAGGCTTAAATTACATGCCGATACACACTCTGTATATTAATTTAATAATTAATATAAATAAAATATTAAATAATAAAATCCTTTTAGAGGATCAAATTAATCTAAAAGGAGAATCTAAGTAACAAAAATTTTAATTTCAATAGTAATTTTGAAGATGTCTATAGTTGAGTCTTATTCACATAACATCATGAGACGCTTTAATAAGTATTATTGAGATTCAACCGTGCCACTTACGAAAGCCGTATTCCTCGCAATCCGCTATACTTTATGTGAGTGTTGATTATTATGACATTTCCGTGACGTCGAGGAATCATAGACGTTTATGCGTCTTTCCTGCTTGTATTATTGTGTACATTATTAACCTTTTCGCCGTATTCGTTTTACTATGTTGACACATGTAATGATGGAGATTAACGAGCATGTCGAACTCGTTGCTGGACGCCTAAGTAACGGCCTAGTCATTTATGCAATATTGACCGTTGCGTATCGGGGAAACGCGATCGGTCTTCCGTACAAAATGACGAAGACGCGAAATTTCCTCGATCGCGATTTTCTCTCCTCGACGTGAAATAATTGCACCGCGTAACGAATGATTAATTTCTTTCAAGATTTTTAAGTGTATATGAAAGGAATGCCACGAATAAATTGTTACGTCGCTTGCTGTGCGTTAGTCTCAACGATTTCCAATATCTTTGGTGTCGAATATTAAAAGGTGCAAGGCCAAAGTTCTTGACTCTCTCGAGTGTTTTAACCCAATTGCTTTGTATCAATTATCTCGTGAAACAACTTCGAAAGTACGGAGTGCTTCTTAACACATTCGCAGCCGTTGACATAGTAGTACGTCTTTTTAAAATCTATAGTTCGTTATCGTTTTTTTTATATAATTAATCAAAATAAGTTTTAACAGTTTTATGAATTTTTAAATTTTATTTTTATTTAAGAGTGTTTCATTAATTTTTTCAAAAATATATGTACAAAATTTTAAAAGTTTTAAAATTTTAACATTCTCCACATTCAAATTTGTAACAGATAAATTGATTTAAGGCCAATTTCCTTTAATTTCAAACAACAAATAGTTACAAACATGATTTTAAAGCAAATTTTACAGTTTTCATTCTTATTGTAATGACAGAACTCTGCGGCAATCAGCTATACATTTAAGTTTAATGTATTTGGCTTTCAGTTTTAGAAAGACGAAAAAATTACTGGCTACGAAAGTGTTACATAAAATTCCGAAAAGTCTCGTTCGATCCCGCTTGCGAAATCAGACCGCACAATCCGACGTTCCCGCGAGTCTCGATTAGATGTACAAAGAGCTTAGGATATTCTTGGCGCGAACATAAAGTCGGGCGGCGATCCTCCTAGACGACCACGGCGAACGCCGGTAGTTCCGGCGAGCCGGTAATTAACTTCGCTTTTAACTTTCCTGACCTTCTTCCACCGGTGAGACTGCCCCCCAGCCCGGGCTCTATCGGGGCCCGACTTCCTCTCCCCGTTCTCAGGATCGCTCGGGTCCTGGCAGGTATATTTGCCGCATCGCGTCCCCGTGCCGCATTCCAGAGCCCCAGATGCATCCCGCGTTGCATCGCACGAGTGCGTCGGCCCCGCGTGTTCTCCAAGCGCGCGCGCGCGCACACGCGTAGAAAGGATTTCTTCCGGGACCGCGGCCCCGGAAATCGAAGGGATCGCGCTCGCACGGGGCGTGGTCATTAATTCCATCGAATCCCGGTATATAAATAAGATTAAAGCGCGTATCGCGCTTAGCACGAGGCGCGCATCTAACTCGCTCGATTCTGCTTAGCGTCGTTGCGCTAAAAGCGTATTCACGCGGGTAGGTTTTGCGAATCGGTCTCGGATGAAGTATTAACGACGAAACGATGATTGAACCATGTGCCCGCAAATAAATAATATAACAATGACCTTCTATTAGTTTTGTTAATATAACAATGTTCTTCGCGCTGATCACGTCGTAATTATTTGACAGATTGTACGAAAATACTTTTAATCATTATCGAGTCTCATCTCTGAACTTATTGAGAAGACACGAATGTCCATGAAAGCGCATTGCACCGCATTATTTTATCCTAATAGATTAATCCTAACAATGCACATCCACATTTATTCATTCTCTTAATCGTAATTAATTCGTTTAGGACGATCATTAAAAGCGAGACGTATAAATTCTCCTTAACACTCGTGGACACATCCTTCTGGTATTTCAGATGTCCCCGTCGCTGCTATTAATTACGCCGCATGAATACGAGTGACTTTGCGCTGGAAACTGGAGCCGCTATTGTAATCCGCCGCGGGGATTCTCGCGCTATGAATTACCCACGATGTCGGGAGAGGGCAGGGTTTTGAAGAGGGTCGTGGTAAGCGTCATTTGAATTATGAAATTAATGCGATCGCGCGGCGAACGTAGTCTTCGTGTCGCGTAATCGCGCATTAAATTCTGCGTCGTGTTCATGGTACCGCCAGAATTTCTTGTACAATGCCGCGTATGCCATAATCGTTTTTAAAAGACCTATTAAAGTGTTTTTATTACACTTTTATTATTCTGCCAATCCATTCGAAAAATAAAGTCAGATTTTGATTTAGTTTATAGTTTAAATAAATTTATTTATTATTCTTTTCTTTTTATAATTAATATTTATATTAAAATCACGAGTATAATTTTTAATTTATAATTGATATTGTTATACACTACTTAGAAGAAAAATAGGGAACACTTTTCATACCCTAAAAATTAGGCTAACTTCAAACCGCTGAAACTCTGCGAAAAATCATCGTAGATAAAAGTTTAAAAAAGTATTTTAAAGTTTGAAGTTTCAACTTTAACGAGCTATCGGTCATTTAAAAATTTATTTATCTTCCTTGTTCTGTGCTTTAAAATAGAACACATTGTTTTTTTCTTTAAAATTATACATTTTTGACACTCTGCAGCTCGATAAAAAAATTTCTCTCCAAAAATTTAACTTAAGTTCCGTAAACTACAACATTTTACCTACAAAACGCTTTTTTTTAAATTCTCCTACGATTTTTTTTGACCGAGTTACACAATTTTGAAGCTAAACCTGCACTTTTTAGAAATGATGTCGATAATCGGCGAAAAATTATCGTAGATAAAAGTTTTAAAATGCTTGAAGCTTCACCTTTAACGCGCTTTCGGTGGTTTAAAAAAATTTTTTTATCTTCCTCCTTCTGTGCTTTAAAAAAGAACACATTGTTTTGTTCCTTAAAATTACGTATATTTGACACTCTACAGCTCGATAAAAAAATTTTTATCGAAAAATTCGACTCATGTTCCACAAATTACAATATTTTACCTACAAAACGCTTTTTTAAAAATTCTCCTATGATTTTTTTGACCGAGTTATACGATTTTGAAAAACATTTTTTTTTTAATGACGTTTAACGTCGACATTAGCGTTACCCAATGTGCACCACGTGGAGGTTGCCGGTCGGATTTTACACATTGTGTGTGTTTGCGTGTGCGTGTGCGTGTGCATATGCGTGGTAAAAAAAAATGGTAGGAAAATTTTAAAAAAAGCGTTTTGTAGGTAGAATGTTGTAGTTTATGGAACTTGAGTCGAATTTTTGGAGAGAAATTTTTTTATCGAGCTGCAGAGTGTCAAAAATGCGTAATTTTAAAGAAAAAACAATGTGTTCTTTTTTAAAGCACAGAACAAGGAAGATAAATAAATTTAAAAAAATAACCGATAGCTCGTTAAAGTTGAAATTTTGAGCTTTAAAATGCTTTTTTAAACTTTTATCTATGATGATTTTTCGCCGAGTTTCAGCGGTTTGAAAGTAGCCTAATTTTTAGGGTATGAAAAGTGTTTCCTATCTTTTTTTAGTAGTGTATAAAGTTAATTCTTTTAGAATCAAAGAGTTAAAACTAGAAATTACTTAACTGTGTTCTATTTTCGTGTTTGTGAAGAAGAGATGCACGCAATCCGCTCGATAGACCAGGGCCAAAAAATTATACGAGCAGCGTTCGTACGAAACGTTCGTTGACCGCGGGACGGAGCTTAGCAATTAAGCAAATGCGCCACGGGGATGGCACTTAATTAATTAGGCGCCTCGGTCAATTAACCGAGAAGCGTTTAGTTGGACTAGTACTTCGCCGCAGGAACGACATTCCGGAGTACACGCAAGCCTCAGATGAGACAAATGAGAAACGCGAAATCTTCCGCGTAATCATTTCCACACAATGACGGTGCAGATACCTTTTCTCATCTAGAGGTGGCAAACAAGATCAAATATTGAAAACAGCGTAATAAAATTATTTCTATATTTGTCGTTTAATTTTTCCTAACAGCGTAATAAAAGCAAATACAAAATTGCCTAATTTAATGCTTCAATTCAAGGCGTAAAATTTCAAGAAAGTTATGATTTATTTGTAATTGAAGAATATGTGATGATCCTACAATAAAACACAAAATAGTTTAAGAAGATAACATTTTAGTGTTTAAGAACATAACATAGGGGGGAGAATCTAATAGATGCTTTAGCATTATTATTATTAAATTTAATACTCGTAGAGGACCACAATCCGTATGGTTGATACGTAGTAATAAAATACCATCTATGGCCAGTCAAGTCGTCTTACAATTTATTATATGTTAATTATTTACTGGCGATTTAGGAATATTAAAGTTTCTGATAACATTTTCATTGCTTTGTGCATAATATGTTTTATTAAATATTACAATAAAAATTCTTTGTTGAAAAAAGTTAAGCTAGGAAACTTGTTACGTACAGAAAAATTACTTAAGCATGCATTATGTCATAGGTTTTTTAAAAAATAGTTTCCACAGATAGTCTTAAATAGCGGTTAATGTTCCTAAGTATGAGCGGTTTATGCTCTAGACGTAATTATAGTATAATTTTTAGCGGTAAATATGTAAGGGAAAAGAGGGTAAGAGATGACGAATTGCTAATTTTTCTAAGCTAATAACAGATAACGAGCCGATGCTCAACTTATTAGAGACTTTAGATAATAATAAATAATCTGTTGTATAGTTTGATTTCAATCTATTTACAAAAGTGAATTATATAATAAGAAGTGTGTTTTGGATGTACTTGTATATATGTAATTTTTTGTTGTTGATTCATAAGAGAAATGCAGGAATGACATAAATATAATAAATATTTTTACTTTCTTTATAAAATCACAGTACAGTATAGTTAAAAACGTATAAAATAACGTACTAACGTTTTTCATTTGTTGCATTGCAACAGTTTTATTAAATAAATAAATAAATACGATGACCGCGGGTAAGATGACGAACGTCATGCGTGACTGTGTCAAATAATTAGTTAGTTTTTGATATTGGTTACTTGTGTAAATAAATATCATTTTATGCAATTAATTGATTTTTTTAGTTTTTTAAATAAAGTAGTTATGTTATAGTATCAAATGTTTTAAATGTTAGACATACAGAGATCTAAACTAAATGCAAGTATATCGGACATTGCATATCATTATACGATTTTGTATATAAGTATATTTTTGTATATAAGTGAACAATAAATAGATTTCAAAATGCCATGGAATTATATTAATAATAATTTTTATTTTGTCTTTAAGTTTGTTTAATTTTTTATTACACACTATAAGTACTTATTTTTGTTTTAATGTTTTAGTAATTTTATTTTTTCAAATTATATACATAATATTTCTTGTTTTACTTATATTTTTCTTTTATTGCGTTAAAATATTATAATACCAAAATAATATAAAAAATTTATTACAACACAATAAATTTCTTTATTTATGGGCAAAACGATGAGAATTTGTCCGTACGACACGCGCGCTTTTGCTCTCATAAAAAACTATTTTAACTTAACTTGACTTCTCGTCATCTAACTCGCTACTAAAAGTCATCTTACCTGCACATGGGGACAAGATGATGAAATTGACACGTCCTTAAAAACATCTAAATTTTAAAAAATTCTAATTTATTTAACAGTTTTTAAATTTTTATAGATGATAGGCATGGTTTTAATAAATCTAAAAAAAATGAATCATTATTTTTAAGTCATCATAAAAATTAGGAAAAATCGACAAACCTTAAGTCGTCATCTTACTCTCCATTGCCCATATGTATATTTGTCTGAAATAATAACGTAAATGATCTGATATGTATTGGTTCAATATAATAGCACAATATTGTCCGATAACAGTTGACGATAATATTTTTTTATTCTAACAACCATCTCATTGCCTGCCTACAGAGTCGTGGGCGCCCTTACAACTTTTTTCAAGAAAGGGCAGAGTTTAAATACACTTAGGGGTATCATTTTTGTAAGGCTCTGCCAAACGAACATTATTCAATATTTTCAAATAACATTTTTTAAAGAAATATTTATATAGATTTTTATTTTTAAGTGTATAAATTTCAAATAACAATTATGTGGTTGTCAATCATAAAATAATTCTGAATTGAAAAAATTAAAATTCAGGGGGGGCATATGCCCCTCCTTGCTCCCCCTCATGGGCGCCATGTACAGAGTGCTAACTTTTAGCTGTTATTATTGTTCAAATGCTGATTATATCTAAAAATGTAAAAAAATGAGCTTTTTTGATTTCTTTTCTTGATAATGACACGTTGGTGTTTACACTCTTGTAACGTATTAATAAAATAAAACATTTCAACAATATATTTTTAAATTTTAATCTTTTTCTATATAGAAATCTTAAAAATTGTTCATTTAGCCGGATAATTAAGTTGTAAATGCCTTGGAAACGTCTAGTTTCCGTACATACGCATTCGATTACATTTAGTAAATGCTACGTGCCTTTATAATTTTATCAAAATCGGGCTTGGATCGGATACGGAAGTTCAGTCAAAAGTACATACTACATAAATCAAGAAACGTAATATTATAGAAGAGTGTTTTAAAGAATAAAATGATTTTAATTTTTACTGTTTATATCTACATCTGACTATCGCTATATTAAACTGTCATGTGGGCGTTTTAGTATAAGTTTAAAATAAATGATAAATCAATGGAGATGTAGCTATACAGTTTGGTCGTTAGGCAAATATAAATAATACAAAAATATTAATTTACGTACATTCTAATAAATAAACCATACTTCTCTCTTCGACCTTTATAAGCAATTTTGCAAACGCTTGCTGAAGTGATCTCTATATTAGATTTAGTATCTAACATTTCGTAATACAAGACGGCTACAATGGACATACAGAGAAGAAGCTGGGTGTGGAAGTGGTTCTCGACCAAATCAGGATCTTCTCTCGCACAGTGCACGCATTGTAAAGAAGAAATTAATTTTATTAGTAAAAATCTTGCACCATTGAGAATACATTTATATGATAAACATGGAATAATTGACGAAAGATACTCAATACCTTTCTCGCTACTGACACATTTCAGAGACGTAGGAGAATATAAGGCACAATGCACTTATTGTAAAAAAGTATATTCTCATATATATAATACGGGACATTTAAATAAACATTTAAGAAAGTATCATTTTAAAAAATTAACAACCGAGACTCAACGTGAGTAAGTACACATTTAAGAACTTATTAAAATATTAAATGTTATAAAATAGATGTAATAATAAAACAATCAATAGCTAAAGAAAATTGAACGGATACAACATTTCATTATGACATACATATAATTTTTATTTACAATTTTGATCAGAAGTATGCTTTTCCAATCTTAATACAGCCTATGTGCTTGGATTATTATCGAAACTTTATCAAAAACTTTGTATATAAATGCTGCAGA
>NJRL01000318.1:256880-267778 GCA_003063815.1 Aphaenogaster rudis | reverse complement strand
CAAACGAACTACATCATCAAAACTCGCCACTGATTTCGCGCTCAAGAGTTTGACTTTTTTCTTTGTTAAAAAAAGGATTTAAAGTATTGGGGGGGAGGCGCCCCTTCAATAATTTTATTAGGGGGGCAAAAAGTGCTCTGCCCTCCCAAAGTCGGCGCCTATGTGTTATTTTGAGGTTGAGGTCGTTTTCATAGATCGTGTGTGCTGAATTAGCACTGCTGCGGTAACAGTACCGCAAAGGTGTCATCGGGTTACTTGCTTAAACATACGGCACGTAACATTATAACACTTACGGTATTAACTATGTCTGCATTGCCATATGTTTCGTCAGTAGTTTATAATGTGTTTCGTCAGTAACAAGCACACGAGCACATATTTCGGACAAACACATTGTTAAATATTGCAAGAGATATGTATTTTATACAATTTATATATTTTAAAGAATTCCATAACGTAATAATTATTTATGTATTTCTTCAAAATTAATATATAAAAAATATGCTTGGCTGTTTTTTTTAGATGAATACAAATTGCTGCTAAAGTATTATACTATATTATACTAATGTAAAAAAATCACGAGTGAATTAATGTGATAGGGTTTTATAACGATAAGCTCTTAACCACTTACATTAACCGATACATGCATGCTCATTTTTATGCCGCACAAGATTTATTTCATTTTAATATATGTTATCATTATATACGAATCTTTTATGTAACCGACACTTTCTTGCTCTACACGAAAATACACATAAATATACGAAACATTTAGGTACCTTTTTTACTCTCCGTTTTTAGAGTGGCAATCTCACACAACTTCGATTAAATTTCTGAAATCGTGTTTAATTCTCTTTCCCACGGTCTTATCTTCCTTTCTCCCATTCGAAAGGATGAATATATATTGTGCCATCCTAAAGGCAGAAAGCGTAAAAAGGTGTAACTAAAAAGAGCAGAATTCACGAGACCGTAGGTCACTGTTGCAGGTTAACGATCCTCGGAGAGAACCGCGGCAAATCGCTACAGTAAATCGCTATCGGAGCCGTTGTAAAGGATACCCCGTGTTAACTTATCCCGATAGGCTGCGGAACGCGTTCAGTGTTAGAGCGGCTGGAATGGCACGCAGCAAGGGGCAACATGAGTTGGAGGAAGCAAGATTAGGGCCGGTGCACCTGCGCCCGGCGCTGGTATAATCGTACATTAAGTGCCTCTAATCCGATAAGAAATTGACTGACAAATCGCCCTACTCCGGCGCTCCCAGACACACGCACGTGTGCGCGTACACATGTATAGCACGAATGCCGCTACGAGCCGGCTGAAAGAGAGAGTAAAACTTAATGTCAGCCGACGCTCCGTCATTCCCAAGGAACTCTCCACGTATTAACTGCGAATCGATTGCGCGTTTTCTCGGCCAGATCAAACGCCAGTTCGTTACATACAAATTAGAAAACTGGAAGTAATTTCTCAACATATAATTCCGCAGATGTAAAAACAAAAAAAAGAAAGAGAAATGTGCGAACGTGCGTGTATTACATGACGCGTGTACTTACACGGTAGAAACACATTCGCCGTACTCAATTTCGCACGAAGTTATAATTAAGCAGATACCTAAAGCATTTTGCGCTTAACATATTGACTATCGTGACTTCTATTTGAGAATGGCATTTGAAAGGTACAGACGTCACGTTTTGTTCCCTAAAGGCCGAAACGCAATTGAGCAACAACGTGTTCCAGCTGGAGAAAGGAGGTGTTTGATAATAAATACTAGTAGCGAAATAGATTGTCTGTAAAACAGTTATTTCACAGCTATTCGTCGTGGAATAGACCGACCGAGTGCGTGATAGACAGTATCAATATCTTGGATTGAGTAAAGAACATATTGCTGCAATCTTGGCGATGGAAAGTGGATCCTACCTTGTTCAGCAGCACCAGTCGGACGACTTCAACGGGAAAATTCGCCGTGTTACCACACTCGTGTTCGCACTTCCTCACTGATCAATTCGGGTGGTAGCCCTCTCTCGTTTACGCGCGAAACTCCACTGTCACTTTCGCCTAATGGGATGCTCGCCGTCGCGAGCTCACAACTTTTTCCGGCGAATCCCGCCGCTCGCTTCTACTCGCGTGACCTATCCGATCAACTCCGTTTCTTCACATCTACTTAATTATCATCAAACGCTAATGAGCAAAAAAACGAAACGCGTGTTTCTTTAATAAGAGTCCGTTGACTGTTCGATAATATCGTCTCTTTCCTAATCATATAAATTTTTTTGTGTTATATCTAAGTTAATCATCCTCGAAGATGTCCGTCTCGATAATTGAGCACCTCTCCCTCCCAGTCTCCCTCCTAGTCTCTTTTTATATTTCTTTCTCCTCGTTTTCAGTAGCCTATTCGTTCCCTTCCCCTGCTCGTGGAATCCCGCGATCGCGAGGAGAGCCAACCGGGACTCCCGATGACAATCAAGGTGTCACCTTGACGAGGCGCTACTATGTATTGTCGTGCGGTGGGAGTTCGTCAAGAGGGAGATCTCGCGATGGCTCGAGCCTATGGTCTCGGGAGAACTGACAGCGGCCTCCGCTCACCGGAGTAAGGTACACCCTACTACTACTTCACCACTACAGCCTCTAGTGCTACTTCTACTACTACTACTAATGCTAGTCACGCGCGCGGGATCGCTCTCCCTCTTTCTGCAGTCTTGGCCGACCCGTTCGTTCTCCGGCTAGGTGTATCCCTCGCTATCCCTGTCGTCCTCCTTAACTCTTTCTCTCTCTCTCTCTCTTTCTCCGTCTTACATCGACACGCACATGCATACTCTTCCCTTTTCTCTCTCTTTCTCTCTCTTTTGTTCGCTTCGTTTGCGCCAATCTACCTTCGTTTTCTCTCGGCACTACTCGACCGACCGACTGAACGTCCTTACCACACGCGAATGGCGCACCCACATGAGCTCGCCTCGGTCTCGTCGCTCGTGTTCGCACGCCGGCACCGGCGACGTGTGGAAGCCGAGGCACGCGTGTACGCGCATCCCGCGCGGCGTGTAAAGAACGCCGGGGATGCTGCGGTAGAGACTACTATGTCGTCAGTGTCTACCGCCGCGGCCGCCGCTGCAGCCGCTGCCGCGGACCGTAAAGACGGCTCTCGTGGGACCGGCAGGTTGCACCGCGCTTTTTCACACTCTTTTTTCGTGATGCCGTCGATGGTATCTATTGACGGCTGACCCCATAGCTGTAATGGATCCTTCGCACCTAACTGAAAACGTATTCTAACAAATTTAAGTAAACTGAAGAAGATGGTACAATTAAATACAGCTAGCTTGTTTAACATCTGATGGACTTTGATTTTTTGGCAACTCTCACATAGAACACGTTTATAGTGAATGTTTGATTTAACGAATATTTTTTCGGCAGTTTAGCCAAATAATGAAATAGATTTAAAATGGCCTCGACGAAAACATTTTAATGCAATTGTATTGTAAACATCGAAACTAATCAAATACAATTAAATGCAGTCAATTATAATGCACAGTTTTTATCTATATAATCTTATGTCTTCATCGACGATGAATCAAGATTAGTGTGAAAGTTTGGACGAAAACTTGTTCTGACAGAGATTCGTACAAAATGGAAAAGTTAAGCAAATAAATTAAAATACCTAAAGTTGATTATATATGCGCGTGTCATATGTAATTATTTAACATTCTGCTATCTCACTAGCCGTAAGCTAGAATTATATTAAATGTTTAATATAAAAATTCATCTCGATCAATTTGTGTTAAAAAATATCAGCCTAGGTCAAATCAAGTATAAAATAGGATTAGCTATTGAATGTATTTGATCAGTTTTAATATTTTATACCTTATTATAGCTCTGGATTAGAATTATAGCCCATTCAGTATAGAATAAATTCAGTCTGACTGATCCGTGCCATATGCCAGAGTTAATTAAATATATTGAAATATTGTAAAATTAATTATAGCCAACATGTCACATGTTAAATCTATTAAGTGTTAACTTTTAAGTTAGAAGCATTTGTAATGCTTCTAACTTAATAAAGTTTTTATGCATATAAATTTGAGAATCCTCATTCTTCTTTTTCGTATATATATAGATTGAGTTATACTTCGTAACTATTTTTGCTCAAAACTACTATACTGTCAATCACAAAAAAATGTGTATAAGAATGTGTGTCGTGTATAGATATATTGTGAGTGTCCGCAAAATGTTGAGCTCGAATCCTTGAGTTTGTTAAGTCCAAATGATTGTGCAGATCAGTCATCCCTGCGGGAATGTACAATTTTGTATCTATTAAATTTATTACAACGTGCTGAATAATTTCGTGATCTTAGACAGCTTTAGAGTTATAATGATGTCGTAACCGATCAAATGCGGTGAGCTAAGCTAAAATTATGGTAGTGCAGAATCTGATCATATGACAAGCACGTTATAATCACGTTATAATCACGTTATAATCACGTATAATTATTTTACATTGTTTAGTTCTCACGAATTGGGTAGAGATTTTCGCCGGAACGTGATACGTTACGTAATCCCTCATTGACGCCGCAGCGAAAACAAAATGTGCACATTTGGTAGCTTTAAGTTGCAACGATACTTTCAACAAAAAACCACAAATCGCAGCCGGTGAAACTATAGTTGCAGACACGCCTTGCGGTTACAAGAATATCAGGGTGTGACGAGGATAAACGCGGTAGTCAGCGTATGCCTGTGTCTATTTCGAGTAGTCATTATTACTATGATTGTATGCTGCAACCGGTTAAGACGTTCAGCAGAGCATTAAGCTACATTGTCGTTAATGTTTCGAGAAGAGGAGTAAAAGGAACCGCATACTTTCGACAACTTGTTTTTTCGACAAAACACAATATTAATTTAGGAACTGTGTATAGTATAATAATATTTTTGTATGTCAAATAAGCCTGTTATTTTTTAAAAAATGAGAAGAAAAGCAAAATTTTGTACTTTCTCATCACAATAATATCATTAAATTAAAAAATTGGACAGTAATAAATAATAAATTAAATGATAAATTTTCGATCTACGGATAATCAATAATTTAATCAGATTAATGTTGTCAAAATTTGGTTTTGTTAACGAAATTATGGCTATTTCTTTATTACTATGTAAAAATCCATGAGCAAAGAACTATGTAAGGTAAATAAATTTGCAATAAAACGACTGCAAAAAATAGTTTAATAAAATATATAGTTTGCCACCCAGTAAAGATGTCTTAAGACACGCTTCTTTGGCGAGACGCGAAGCGCTTGTGATTACGCTCATTATCGCAGCATCACATCTGAGCGTAATCTCGAATATAATTGCGGACACCTGACGAGAGCAGTGCGATTGCGCACTTGGTGCGCCACGCGCTAAGATAATTAAGTAAATCGCTTGCGGCAAAATAAGATCGAAACGCTTATTTTAATTCGTCACGTAATTTTAATCGATTATATACTTATTATTGTATCTGGCTCCATAAATTAGTCACAATGTTACTTACCAAGATTTTTTGCATAAATTTAATTTTCTTCCGCGTTATAATTAAATTTTTTCGTTACGCTTTACGATCTAAATTGATAATGATTAGTTGTGTTAAAACCATTACTCGTCAATAAAGCATTTTATACCCAGACTTTTATAGAAATGTTATTTATAACTTCCAGTTGATAGATTGGAAATTATCAGGATTGGGAAGTAACGCGTTACTCGTAACGCTGTTACAGTTCCTTTCTTTTGATAATGAATTGGTAACGACATTATATTTTTTTATTAGTAACGATAACGCAATTCTATTTTTTGGCAACGAATATCATCGTTACTTTGCGTACGTACATATGTATGAAATATACGCAAGCGAAATCTGAAAAAGGAAGCATTATCATATTGCGATTAACTATAACCATTCACAGATTTTGTGTTGAATCGATTAATTAGTAACGCAGGCAATCGGAAATTGTAACAACTCATTACTTTTTGAGTAACAATTACGGTAATAAATTACTTTTTTCAACAGGTAACGAGTTACTTTTCAAAAGTAACTTTCCCAACTCTGGAAAATATTATCAATGACATTATTGGGATTATAAAACATGATACTGAAAGACATATGCATCCTGAATAGCGAAGGGAGCAATAATTCAGCAGTGCATCGAAACCGACAAAATCAAATCGTCGGAACAGTCATTCGAAAGCTAAGTCCATTAAACGGTTTCCACGTTCGTGAGTTAGATTTAGGTGGATCTTGCAAATGAGCCTCCACCGTGCACTTGCCGTTTTGTTTCCTGGGTCATAAATATGCTCGCGAGGTGAACGAAACGGTTGGACGAGAGTGAGCGAGGGAAAAAGAGAAAGGGAGACATGTGGAGATCAGGAGTCCCGCAGGAGAAGGGAAGGGAAAGGGGGAGGGTTGGTCCCCCTCGAGGGGGACGGTGCAACATCGTATTTTCTGTTCGTTCATGCGGAATCGGCATGTCGTAGATATCGTTCGCGACCTTCCTCTCCCGGTGGCGGAGTCCGGGCTCGGCTTCGGTTAACGGTGTACCGTGTCGACGCTGTTCTCTTCTCGGTTCACGAAGTAAGGACGCGACGTCGCGGGCCTTTTACGGCGTGCACGCTAAATCGTCGGAATATGTACCAATAGGAAGACGATGGCTGGTATAACAACGGCGGATGCCGCCGCAAACGCACGCGCGCGCGCTGCAAAAGAAGCCGTTCATTATGCACCGCTGCGGCGATGGCAGCGACGATTGCATCTCGCGAATATGTGTATCGGCGAGGAGATACGCGCAACGATGCAACGCCGGCGGGAGGGCGAGTAAGTGAGAATTGCACGCGGCGCGACTTATCACCGAAGCGCGCTTTCGCGCTCGCTGCGACAACCCGTTAGCACTGCGCTTCCAATTTTCCTCGAATCATAAGCATATAACGTGCAAACAAAATATTATATGAAATATGGACATAATAAGTATACGTTGTATTACCAAAACACTAAAATACGTTTCGAGTAAAGGACTATGGCAATCGGGCACATTTTTGTGCAACCAATCCGATTGACTCTACTAAACTTGGCACAGACACTCCTTACCGCCTCTAAAGACGTCCAGTAATTGTCATTTAGTGAACAAATTGGTCCAAGGTACCTAAAATACCCAAAAACTAGATTTGGACGACACTGTCCCAGGACAAGTTTGAAGAACAGTGCATGTTTACGGGGGACCTCGTATAGTGAACCGGGGGCACTTAATGCAAGATGGCAGACGATTGATAAAATAGATATCGAAACAGAACTCTCCTGATAAGGTTGGCGATGCGAGCACATATCGTCAATGAGAAAGTCGTTCTTTTTGTTTCTGTCTCTCGGCCAGATACGCTTTTTTTTCTTGATTTAGCGACCTGATCTGACTGATTCTTTCTGGTACGAATCTTGTTCATCACTATGAGGTCCCCGTAGACATGCACTGTTCTTCAAACTTGTCTTGAGACGGTGCCGTCCAAATCTGGTTTTTGGGCATTTTAGGTACCTTGGACCGATTTGTTCACTAAGTGACAATTACTGGACGTCTTTAGAGGCGATAAGGAGTGTCTGTGCCAAGTTTGAAGTCAATCGGATTCGTTGCACAAAAATGTGTCCGATTGCCATAGTCCTTTCTACATCAAAATTTATTTTACTATACACCAGTAAACTCGCTTTTTTTAAATGATCTAACATATTGTTTTAATTATCGCATTCGATTGATTAGAATTATTAATATAGAAAATAAAGACTTAAAGCAGGGCATTTTTTATAAAATATATGTGTGTTATAGATTGCAATTTAATAATAGCAACTTAGAGAAGAGAATTTTTGTGCATATTCTTAAATTTAAAAAATATATTAAATATATTATTTTTCAGCTCTAAATAAATTGCATTATTAAGGTTTTTACAGCCGAATATAATCTTTCAAATGTAACTCAAAAAATATATTCACTACTTTATATTTGTTTGCGTTAATAGTTTCTTTTATTTTCACGCAAGTGAGCAATTCGTTGATCGTTTCGAAATTCATTCAAGTTAGAGATCCTGTAATCAGTCTGGCCATACGGTAGCAACTGTTGATTGGTCCGCATTTCTTGGCAAAAGCAAGAGAAACAGAAAGAGAAAGAGATAGAACAGAGACAGAGAAAGAGATAAGGAGAAAGAGAAAGCGATAGTGAATGTATATCCTTCTCTCTCGCAGGATTTGCCAGAACTGTCAAGTTGTCCAGACTCTGATTAGAGGAACTCTAATCCAAGTGTTTCAGCAGCGCTGTGTATACATGTAGATATAATAAAAAAATCGCATATATATATATATATATATAATTTTATTTTATATGTAGCTATTTATATAAACCGCATAGACTCGCTTCTCGTGACAATACCCCCGATCTCGACGGCAAAATTTTCGATTTGCGACAATCTGAGGACGACGAGCTCGCCATAATTTCCGATATTACTCCACGAGAGAGTCGCGCGGTAATCTCCATAGCGAAAAGAAACCAGCGCACGATGGGAGCGCGCGGCGTTCCCTGAATGGTGCAATAAAATTAGGCTACCATACATAATGCGTCCCGAGGCGCGCCACCGACAGACGGGACTCCCATACCTTCGCATTATCCCCGCGGTAATTCTCGGGTACGCGAAACGCATTAGTCATTTTCGCGTAGGGTGGAGAACGCGCGGGGAGCAGCAGAATAAGGAGGACGAGGAGGAGAAGAAGAAGGAAGAAGAGCAGGAGGAGAAGGAGGAGGAGGAGGAGGAGGAGGAGAAGGAGGAGGAGGAGAGGAGGAGGAGGGAACTCTGACTTATATTCATCCACCTAATCCCCCTCTGATGATCAAAGATCCCCGACTGTTGGCGGCACCGTGGACGCGGGCAACAACGACCGCCACCACTGCGAGCCGCCGCCGCCGCGTGCAGTTTCTTCTACGCTGCCGCGCCGCATCGCGCCGTGGGGTAATACAGAAACGATCCGTGCACTTCCGACGAGCGATTCACGTTTTCCGCGGCGCGGCTACTTGGGAGGCGAGCCGGTTGAATTAACTTAGCCTAACGCCTCGTTTGCCGCGGCGGCCCCGCGTGCGCGCCTCTGCGGTTGCGTGCACGTATGTATGTATGCGCTCGCATGCGTCTGATGCGTTCCGCATACGTGTATGTACATACGGTGCATGCACGTCGCGTCGCATGCACGCACACGCATACACGCGTGGAACGCGTTGTTCGTCCCTCGCGGTGGCAGCGGCCGCGCGAGAGAGAGCCCACTGGACAGGGGTAATAAAGCAACAAGACAATGACGATGATTTACGCGGTCCTACGGCAAATGGGCTTACCCGTAGATTTTTGCGAGGGCAGCACGCGCGTCGGCGCGAGAGAAAGGTGGAGAGGCCCCGCGCGCGATTTATTAATCTCGCCCGTGTGTGCGACACGCACGCAGATGCGACTTGGACTCACTCGGCTCGGCTCAGCTCGGGCTCGACTGGACGCGGGACGACGGCGACGCGGCGAGACCAGGTGCTCCGGCGCGCTGGGGGATTATTTATTTAATGTAAAATACGCGGCGATATATCTATCGAGCTTTACGAATGGGACTGGGAAATGCGATTAGAATATTTTTCGCGTATAATGCTACAACAAGTAATTTTTCAGGAATTTCTCTCCCATGTTCCCGCGTAACGCAAATAATACATTGCGAAATGAAGTTGAAATAGATGTTTTCGATTTTTTGATAGAGAAAAAGCATTTTTTTTAGAAAAAAGAGCGGCCTTAATGCAAAAGATAAAATATTCTCTTTTGTGTGAGTAAAAATACTTGTATCTATTGCTATTTGCAACTGATTCACAGAAGGTTTTTTTGCAACAAGCGTGGCGTGTGAGCGCAAATCATAGTCAGGGTTGCACGCTATTCGCAGATGCCACTAAAAAGCCACCGACGACGTAATCATGATGCAATTGTAGCTTCAAAAAAATATATTACGAAAATTGTAAATCATATGTTAAGGATGTTTAGGCATTACGACTAAAATGATGAAAACTCGCTGAAGCCAATTGGATTCTGTAGATTTTATCATAAAAAAATTCTGTCAAAGTTTGAGGCTGTTTAGGAAGCTTGTTACTGAGAAAATTAAATAATAAAATTACGCGTAGTCTTATCGAAAATGGGGGAAAAATTATTATATCTCATTTCAGTGAAAAATGATGAAAAAATATAAAATTTAAATAATAAAATTACGCATAGTCTTATGGAAAATGGGGGAAAAATTATTATATCTAATTTCAGTGAAAAATGATGAAAAAAATATGAAATTTTGCAAGCAGAACGATTAAGACTACATAATTGTGCATACCAATTGTTAGCTTAATTAGAAGACTCGTTTTTTTATTGAATAATTTTATTTAAAAATTTATATTTAATGTTTATGTTTATGGTTATATTTATGTTTATATTTATTGTCTCGACTCGCTTATATACGCTCAAATACAGATAAGAAGATTATGAGTGACACGTACACTATCGAATGCCATGCAATGTTGCCAAATGCGAAAAATGATTTACTCTTGAAACACTGATTGTACATAAGCAACTTAACTTTTAGCAGGGAAAAAGTACCTGTACCGTCTGAACATCCTTAGGGATCCTGGACGGATCGAATTACCGACATTTACAGTCAACGTCACTACTTTGAATTGGCTTTATAGATCGCAAAATCCTTTTACAAAATTAAAGTATACATACTAATGAACAGTGGAAACTATCATTTTGTGTTAAAACTGAAAAAAATGTAAATAGTTATTTGTGTAACAAGTGCGGGAAGTTGACAATTGAACACGAGCGCGGAGTGGACGCACGAGCCGAAGGCGAGTGCGATCACCCGC
>NJRL01000318.1:199384-213648 GCA_003063815.1 Aphaenogaster rudis | reverse complement strand
CTTACAATTTATTATATTTTACTTTTTTTATTGTTAAAAGAAAAAAATTATTAATTTAAGCTCATAGATTTACTGGCAGAGGAAAAACAGGTATAATAATATATATAATAATTTAAAATTAAAAGAAAACTTTAAATTCTAACGTGTTGTCTAAACTTAATCACAATAATTGTACCAGACGATGTAAATTGCACCAACGCAATTCTTAGAAGACGCATTTACGTATGTAGAAGAGTAAAAGTATCGGTTTCTCCGAATATTTTCCGGCATTGAAAACAAATAGCGTGTCTACCATCCTGTCTGCCGCGATTAAATCGTCCGTTGCCTTTGTTTCGAATTCATAAATGGCACTTCCGCCCACATCCTGCACGCAGGAACTATGAACCAATTTGGTCGATTGACGCACGAGTGGCCGATTATAATTTCATATCGAACGCTGGCCGTCATGAATAATAGATATAGATTGTTTCCATCCCTGATACTCGTCGGCCGAACCTCTCCCATCGCGAGTGCTCGCTCGCATTCCGCAGATTTCTTACGTCCCCAAAAGGTATCCCGTAAACGTAAATGAGCGTTGCATTTATGAAAGTTGAAGGCATTTACGGAACGATGTATATATTCAAATGCACAATTAAAATCGCGGAATCAAAGATAATGTCAGAGGTTTAATAATATTGTTACTGTCAAAATATCGACAATAGATATGGCCTTGATTTCTCCTTAATCTGATCGTGTTGAAGAAATCTTTGATGTAAAAATTTCTCGCGTTTGCCGTTTGTTTTGTTTCCAACCAATCAATTTACCAATTAGTCGCTTGATACGGAAAACGAACAGCGAAAATATAGTTTGATTTTCTCTCTCTCCCCCTCCCCCCTTTCTCGCTATGCTTACAAGCTTGTCTTTTCGTATTCGTCCGGGGTTGCTCTGCGTCGATTCTCGCCGAGAGCGTCGCGTGCAGCGGCAAGTTAACTGCATCGTTGTAAAGCAGATTTCATTTAAAGCGGCACAATGGAGGCGGAAAGGCCGTAAGAAAAAGAAGAGGTACACAGAGAACGCATGTGGCCCGGCTATGTAATTTTCATTCGCACTCGTGGCTACGCTTAGCCGCGACCGGGGCAACGCTTAATGGAATACCTATACAGGGTGATTCACGGTTAAGTTGGGAAACTATGCATGCAAATCTCGAGTAAAGATGAAAAAAATATGAGTAAATGCATAGTTTTGAGTTCAAAGGGAGCTACGTTATTTAAATACAATGAATTTTTCCTGATGTCAAATTTTCTTTTCTTCCTTATTGATATATAAAAGGACATATTTATTGTCTTACAAACATTTGGTATAAAAATAATAATTTATTCTTGGGTAGTTTTTTAATAGATCTTTTAGATCGATGAATTTATAGCAACATATGGTTTTAACATACGGTTGCTTAGAACTTTAAAAATTGAGAATCTCCTAATTGCCCAATTTATTTGTACTTTTAGTAACAATAGAGGAAGATCCTATAATTAAAATATTATGTTTAATTAAACATTATATAGAAGATTTAAACGTTTTTAATATTAGTCCAATAATCAAGAGCTCTAAATTTTTATTTTTCAAACGTCAGCTATCTTGATTTATTTTAATCCTAAATGATTACCAAAATTTGATCGTTTCTTTGGATTTCTTCCTCTTATGTCCATTTCTACCAATGTAGATTAACTTTAATCTCGGTTTAATTTTCTCTTTATCTTTTTCTAATTCTTAGAACTAGAAAAAGATTGGTAGAAATATTGGTAGAAATGGACATTAGTTTATCACTCTTGATTATCAATTTTTAAACAAAAGTTTTCGATCCAACCGTGTATCATCCTGTAGAAAGATTCGATCAACCAGAGTACTGGCGAAAGGAGGCGGGACGGTTTCAAGTTGGGAGCGACCGGATGTTCTTTTCGACTTTAGTATCATTGGCGGCAAATTAAAAGCCGGCCCTCAAAGGTCGAGATTGTGAGAGCGGTGTGTTGTGCACGCAAACGAATTCTAAGTCGATGAAGTGCACTTGGTGAACGAATACGCGCAAGATGCCCGCGGCGTCGTTATTCTCAACGCAGCGCTAAATGCAGCTGTCTGATCCGGGTGCCTTGTTAACCTCGAACTTCCATCTCCGTTTCCGTCGAATAAAATCAGATTTAGCGTAAATGCACGATTAAATAGAAATGGCATTATCAGCCTTGAACATTGATATAAAGCAAGAGAATGTTTTAAAGATGTCTTACATAATTTTAATTTAATATTTCTTTTAATATTTCTTTATTTTTATCGAATTTTATATATAGTTATTCACTTTATTGTATAATATGTTTCACATGGAGCTAAAAAATTATTTTATTTTTAATAATTATTTTGGTCTCGTTAAAATTGTTTTTTAATTATAAAGAATAATTACGCTACCGCGTATACGTGTATGTGCGCGCGCACATAAAATCCTAAATTTTATAATTATGAATTGTCTTAATGATGTAGATCCACTGTTTTGATATATAAAAGAAATGTAATAGTTTGTTAATCATAAAAACCAAAAATGATACAGCAAAGATTGTCCGTGGCCTTGAGATAGAATATGACAGAATAAAATTAGAATTTTCTTTTACATTGCACTCGTCTCGTAATGAAGATCGTGTCGAACATCTGTTATAATAAGCTCGATATATCACACGTTGTACGAAGATCACCCCCTCGTGATTTATTACACATTATACCTGAGCATTATCGGACTGCGCATCGCGCGGCTTCAACGCGGCGCCTCACATGACGTCCATCAAGAAGCGATAATTAAAAAGAAGAGGGTTTAAATCGCCTGGACGTGCACGAGATCGGCCATCTGCTTCGCGCGATTAGAATAAGAATGGCGTAAGTCATGCTTACTATGAAATTTTGCTATCGAAGCGTGGAGGAATCGAGTTAAGGATCGTATTCGTAACTTTGCATCCGCTTAATTTCTAGCAATTGAAAAATGAGAGTCAAACAACTTTTTGTAGAAATTATCCAGCGAAATCATTATTTCTTATAATCTCTTTTACTGTATAATGTTAAAAACCCCTGAAAACTACCTTGATAATCAAATTTTGAATCCAAATTTTTCAGAAATCTACTTAAATATAAATAAGTAATATAATAAATTTTTTATCTAACTTTTAAAATAAATATTCATTTCTTAATTTAAATATTTAATTGTTCATAGTTTACTATAAAATTTTATAAGAGCTTTTATTCTTTTAATTTAAAAAATTTCTGCTCGGATTTAGCCAAAAAAATTACTCGTTAAAGTTTTAAAACTAGACGACACTTTTTATAAACAAAACTACGGACTTAAAACATTCTTGAAATTCGTTTGAATCTACTTATTTTCAAAGATCGTTCTTTTAACACTACACATGTGATTCAAAATGGTTAGACATGCTTTTCCTTCATTCATGCGATCATCGTTGACATAATTGCCAGACGAGGAGTGTGAAAGAGAGAGAAAGAGAGTTCTCCATTGCGCTGCACACAACAATGCACTTTGACTCCGATGCGCTACCATCGCGACTAGAGGATTGAACGAGAATCCGCTGCAACCGAGAGAGAGGCTGGCCTCTTCTCTCCAGAGGGCATATTTCTTTGATCTCGATTTTTGTCCCGCCTCGCCACCCCTTTCACCTCTCTCTTCCCCTTACCCGCAAAGAGCTCAAGACCGGTTAATCCAGATTAACTTTGAGCTCGAGCACATACATACGCGGCAGTGCGCGTATCGTACATATTGATAGATATACAAAGAGTAAAAGTTTCATGTGTATCTAGACAGATTCACGGGGGCTTTCACTGCTCGTGGAAAGTCTTTTCTTACAATCTCATAATTTTTTACGAAAAAGCTTTAATTGCGTTTACTTATTAAAGAGATCATCAACATTGCGATGTATGAAAATGGTTGTACATATTTTATTGCCAGAATTTTGGACTCGGTAGCAATTAATCCATTATTAATACTATATGATCTATGTTTGAGCTTATATTTTGATAATATATAGATAACAATTATTAATAAGAGTAAATTAAATAAAAAATTTTTCATATATGAAAAGACTATGTTATAGATATCATATATTAGTCAATTTTATAATATATAATCTATATCTAGTTACATTTTATCTAGTTACATTTTTTTATCTAGTTACATTTTATAATATATAATCTATATCCAGTTACATTTTTTGGAAACTAGTAACTGATTTAATAGTTACTTTTATAGTTACTTTATACATATATTTCAAGCTTATCCATCAATGTATATATATATATAATATATATGCCGATTATATATATGATGTTATTATAATTAAATTACATTATATAGACATTATATATTCATTATAAAACAATATTCCTTTTCGACCACTCTTTATCTAGTGTTGCGCGACAATCTATTATGAAAGCAAATTCTTCTATAATTTTAGTGGTTGGTTGGAAATAATTTTTTATTATAATCCTATTATTAAAATTTTAAAATAAATTAAACACAAATTATATACATTTATTTATAAACATCTTGCTTTCTTCATTTCATTTAGAAGTGTTTCACTACGTACACGCATAAAAAAGATTGAAAAACACGATTATGGACGACGTCCTCGAACGCAACTCCGTACTTCGCAAATTGGTTGCATGCATCGCGCGTCACCCACGGATGCATCAATTTCTGCATCCCTGACCCGAGTTTTGCACCAAATGACGAACATTGTAACGCTCAATGCGCTTTAACGAGAATACGTGTGCGACGGTTGGCCGCGAGGGTAGGATACTTTACGTACAGGTCCTTGGAAGCCGGTAACGCGATTACGCGAGATCCCGGCGAGATCCGATCTCGACGACGGGATTAAAGGCAATCGCGAGGCGATCGAGAACCGCCATTGGGTAATAAATGCGGCACATAATGAACCGCCTTTATCTAGCGAACTCGTTGAAAGCCGCCGCCGTTCGTGAATGTAAATTTATTCTCCGTGCGTAACACTGTTGCGTTTTGCCCCCAAGGATAGCGCAAGTACGGCGGAATCTCGATTACATTGGACACACTACAATGTCCAGCCGCTGAATGAAACGTATTACTATTCTAAAATTTTGTTGCGCCGTATCATAGAACTTTTCGCAACGAAATATAAATGATCAGCGGCGAAATGTATTAGATAAAATAATAATTTATTACTGAAAATTAACACTAAACCTACCACCGCTGGTCAAATGACCATTTTTAAACTTTTGATTAACACTAAAACTACCACCGCCGCGGCCGGTCAAATGACCGTTTCAAAACTTTTGATTAAAAATTCTGCATTCAATGTTATCGCTTTTCCTCAATTGACATCACGACTTTTTCTTAATATATAATCTGGTTCGGTAGAAATAGTATATATATAAATTGTCGGTAGCTTTAGTGTTAAGTAATTATATTAACAATAACATCATGCAAAACATCAAATTATATTCTGTGAGCTACATCAATTTTGCTACATTGAAAGATAGAAAATATAGTAAATTAAGAAACCATAATGCAACAAATTCAGTTGATTTATATGTAAAATATTATTTCCCCGTTCATTTAATTTAAATATGATTTTCGCTTTGATGAGAAATAGAAACGTATGAATCTATAAGCACTATCCAATCGTATGTTCTAATATACAGGATGTTCTAAAAAAGTACGGTCAAAATTTAGAGAGATATTCCTCACACCTGAAGGATGAAAAAATCTTATATGGACATGGGTGCGGAAACGCTTTTTTCAGGAGTTATGTTGAAAATACTGTTGACTGTATTACTTACTCAAGAAACAATTTAGGATTAATCATTGTGGACGACAATCGTTTAATCAGTAGGTTTATTTACATTTGTTTTTAATGTGATCTTGAGTACGGTTACAACAAATGTTGAAAATGTCTACCATTCGTCCGAATACAAGAAGCATTGACACGTCGACGCATCGATTTACGGACACGTTCAAATACGCCAGGCGTATAGCGGATTGTCTCGCAGTCTGCAGTGATACGGTCACGAAGATCCTGAATATCACGCACTGGTGTAGCATGTACGATTGTCTTTAAATGTCCCCACAAGTAAAAGAAAAGAAGCTCTAACTCCTGAAAAAAGCGTTTCCGCACCCATGTTCATATAATATTTTTTCATCCTTTAGGTGTGAGGAATATCTCCCTAAATTTTGGCCGTACTTTTTTAGAACACCCTGTATACATATATATAGAAAATTTGTTAAACTTTCGTTATATTTGGCTGTAGTAAACTCGTTGTACAGAGATAACAGACGTGAACGCATAAAAGGGACACGCGCATCTGTCAAGTACTAGCAGTGTACCGAGTTTAAACGAGCCCTAGAAGCGCGCATAATTTAGTTGCACTGATATGCATTCATTCGCGAGACACACGCTACTTCTCATGGTGAAACAACGAGCCTGTTCAGGATCACCATCTAGGGATGAACGACGGGGCAATGTAGCTCTCTCGAGTTCTCGGCGGTCACCAAAACCTGTCCGACACTCCGAGTGACTTCGACATTTTTCACGGATCGTCCTCGATAGCGACCCACGCGCGCGAGCTACGTCCAGTTCTCGAAGTGGACCTTTTCCAAGGTCAGTGACGTGTGGGCCGCTAGAGAGAGTACTGACGAAGTGCACTTTGTTGCGAAAGCACTTACGAACGTCGCGCACGTCGCGTGACGTTTTGACATCGCGACGCGAATGCAATCTCCGGCTTGTGACGAGATTTTTCGCGTTAAACGACCGTTTCATAAAAATTGTGTCATTTCATACAGGCGGCTTAACGGTCAATGCATTCTATGCGGTGACATGATGACATATCCTCTTAAGATATACGTAGCTTTAAAAAAAATTTATGTAGATAATATTATATATTGTAATATTTTGAACATTCAATTATTTACTGTTAATTAAAGGGCAAATCAGATTTCTATTTAAGTTGAATTAAAGTTGGTTTTAAAAAATGTTAGAAACGACAATAAATACATAATTTTTAATATTTATGATTGTTTGCTCCTTTGGGGGTATGGTATATTTGATGGAGATGGAAAGTGGAAGGTGGAAAGTGGAATATGAATGTCTTCCCCAAAAATACCATCTACGGTTGGTTGTGTTGAGTAGGATGGTGACTCCACTATGTGTGCCAACGTCTGGCCCCGACGATTGGCCATTATCTTGCCGAATTTGTTTATATGTTGTTATCCGTGCGACCAAGTACTATCGCGAGAAAGCGCGCTCGCGCGCTCGCAGCAACAAACGTGGTGCCGGGCTGCCGTTTTATAGGGGCATACACGGCCCCCACACTCCTCATTAAATTATTATAAATCAAAAGCTTTTAAAATTATCTTCTACATTTAAAAGTAAAAATGGTAAATTTTATTATATAACTTGTGTCATCAATCAAAATATTTTCATAAATACGGAAATCAGTCAATAATTCGTTAATTTATGAATACTTTAAATAAGTACAAAAAAAGGGAAGCTCTTTTCTTTTAATTTATCTATAACTATAACTTTTTGCATAAATCAACCATAGTTGCATAAATTAACATAATAGTTGACCCTTATAGATTTTTTGTCGCTGAAAACAAATCCGTCAATGAAATTGCCTCATCACGTTACATTTTTGAGCTATTTTAGCTCAAAAATACCCAAAAATGCTATTTTTGGCACTATTAAGTTCAATTTTCTCAAAAACGTCACGTGATAGAGCAATTTCACTTGCGATTCGTTTTCAGCGACGAAAAATCCATAAGCATTATCTTGTTTGGTTCGTGGTCTAAAAAAAAAGTTTAAATTTGTCGGACAGTGTAATCTATATAGATAAAATTATCCTTTGGACGATTTATCCTTTCGCTGGAAAAACCTTCAATTTTCCTTAAATATTCAAAGATTAACATCCGATGCTACAAACGAAAACGAAACCCTCATATATGTATTTACGATTAGAAACTTGGAAGCAAGAAAATTAAATGCAATTGGAATCGATTCTCCAACACGTTGGCTAAATCACCCTAACGTGATTCGAGTGTGTTCATGCGATTATGCAAATCAACGACACGCGCGACGAGGTCGGTCTGCGCTGATGTGCGTGTTCCCGGTCATTGATTAAATTATGATCTGGATCGTAACGCACGTCCAGCGCGGTGGACGATCGAGCCGGATCGCAGTCGGGGCTAGAAGGGCGTTAATTAAATCCAACGCGGCTCAGATTTGCGCGGACGCGCGCGTCCGGCCACGGGCGTGTGGAGTGCACGACGGCGTCTGTCAGGCGCGAAGCGCGATGCGCTCTGTATAAGGCGTCGTTCCCGATATTAATGATGGCAACGCATCGCTGGTAATGAACACATGCGCGACCTGTCCCGCCCACGTGCGAGAGTGGCAACGGATTATCCGGACGGCTCCGCGCCGTAACGCGCGGACGACTGCTCTCGCGCGGATTTGCATGGCGAAGCCGGCCGTCTGCCTGAATGAAGATTCGTCTGTCCATCCATGATGTAAAAAGATAGGTGTAACATTGCGCATAATGGCGGCCGAGTATTGAATTTGTGGGTAAAATCTGTTTGGCCCATTCGCATTTGACCAAATCTGATTGGTCCTCTACTGCGTTGTGGGCAAAATCTGATTGGCCTCTACTGCGCATCCACGGGAATGATTTACCTTTCTTTTTACATCATGTATCCATCCATGGGCGTCCATGAGAGGGGGGGGGGGGCAAGGGGGAGCATATGCCGCCCTGGATTTTAATTTTTTCAATTTAGAATGATTTTATGATTAACAACCAGATAATTTTTTGTTTACAATTTATACAATTAAAAATAAAAATCTGCATAAATATTTCTTTAAAAAATATTATTTGAAAATACGTTCGTTTGGCACTCCTAAGTATATTACACTTCTAATTGTAAGTATATTACACTCTGCCTCTCCCCCCCTTAAAAAAAGTTGTAAGGGCGCCCATGTGTCCATCCCGAGAGACTCTGAACCGTTTCGAGTTTGCACTATAAAGTTATCGATGAGCGACGCAATCGGTGATATAATGAGAAGAAATAGAAGTTTTTTATTTTACCGTTGGGCAGTCGACTGAGAAGATACGAGAGCTATTTCTTTTTCAATCTCCGATAAAGTAGAAATAAAAGATAAAAATGAATATGAAACATTTATTAGGGGAGAGTAGCCTAATTTAAACCGCCTTCTAATTTGGACCGCCCCATTTATTACCTTTGTGGGTGTAAAGTACTGACATTTAACGCCAAAACCTATAGGGCGATCCAAATTAGGAGGTGGTTCAAATTAGGCTACTCTCCCCTATATAGAAAATTTAAATACATCTCTCAGCTACTTTTCTACATAATCGCCATTTCGATTAAGGCACTTATCATACTGTGGCACGAGTTTTCCTATGCCCTCCTCAAAGAAGGCTGCTGACTGGTCACTCAACCAACCGTTCACGTCGGTGCGTCCTTCTTTAAACTTTCTGCACCATGTTGTGCCCGTGCGTGGGCACTTTAAAGGGAATATCTATCTGAAGGGTTAGAACCCACACAACACGCCCGAATCGGAGGATAGAAAGTGAATGCACAGTTTAAATAGACACACTTTTTACTATTTTACTTATGTACTTTAATATCTCCTTCTTACAGTTTAGTTAGTGTAACGCGATATACGTGCTTATGCGCGGTAGTAAGGAGAAGCCCGCGAGGCTTCCATCGTTTCTTATTTATATAATTAAGATACGCTGATTTCGGCCATCGCCTGGTCAGCGTTCCGCGTAACGCGAGTAGGTTGCAGCGGTCAGGTTTCGTGATACTGACCTACACTTTATTGTTAGTCGCGCTTGTTTGTCGCTTTCTTAATTTAATGTTTGGTGTTATAATATTTCTTTTATTCCTTCAGCCTACTTTTATTACTTTAGCCTAGTTGTTGCTTGCGTCACTTGGCGCTCACAACATCCCTCCCCCTTTGATAAAAGGAAACGAAGGGGTGAGTTTTCTTTAACAATTACATGACTGGTCACTTCGGTGTCGTAACGTTTGTCGGGTTAATGTTATAGTAAATTGTTATAATAAAATATTAGTAGATAGCGGTCAGTGTTGTAACCTCGGGCTACAACAACCATTCTCGCATACAGCCGCCGCTCATAAACTTGTTGCCGTAAACATTAACTCATCCGACGATGAATTTCGACTGCATTATGCCCTTCAGCCAGAAGAAAACGAATTACGGCGCGCAGTTCACACTTGGCGCTTCGATTATATTGGACATATTTACATGCTTGCTACTCAACGATAACTGAATGGAATAGTTTACCTAGCGGGGTGTGTGGTAGGGTAAAGTCCATTGAACAGCGTTGCATTATCTCCATTTCGGTATTGCATGTGTTCTTATCTGGTGATTTATCGGAGATTGAAAAAAATAGCGCTTATACATACATATATAACTTCATATACTTGATATATGATGATTTAATCGCAAAAAACAAAATAAAGACTCTTGAAAGGAAACAGACTATGAAAATATATCGTAATATCACAATTAGATAATTAGAAAAAAATAATTTTTTATTTATACATCTGTACTAATATTTGTAATCGAAAAAAAATATAATATGGATTTATTGACATTTCTATATATTGCTTCAATATTTCACTAATTCCCAGATAGGGCGTGTAAAATTAATTAATTTTTACTATAATTGCAACGATAATATGTAGAAGCGCTAAAAATAAAATAAAATCTTCTATTATGCTCGTATAAAGAGATTCAGTATAAACAAGTAGATCGTGTGAATCGCAAAAGTTATGTACGAGATTTAGAACATAAAATTTTAAACTTATATTGTAAACTTAACGATCAATGCTACGCTTTTTAAGCAGTAATTAAGTATGATTAAGCAATAATTATGCAATAATTAACGAACGACGCAACTGGGATTTGTTAGTACCATATCGAACACGTACCACGTTCTTTTTCTTTTTATAGTTTTATAGTTTCTTTCTATATTATAGTTACTATAACAAGATTCAAGTAATTTAATTTAGATTTACTATCTATTATATCATTTACATTAATATATGAACCTGCAATGAAAATAATATTATTTAATATAAATTGTTTATTTGGCGAAGAGAGAGATATACATTTAAATCTATAAATTGTCTTTTATAATTAAAGAAGATTTAATAGAAATCTTTATTTAAAACTTAGAAATTAATCGTCAAAAGATGTGGATAACTTATTTATCAAAAAATTATTTCTAAATTTTTACATATATCGAATCACATATTTGGGGCTATTATTTTATATTATTAAGTACTTAAAATACTACTCTCTTAAAAAAATTATGGAAATGATATTATGAAAAACTGATATTTTACAGAAGATTGATATTATAATAAAAAAATCTGCTTTTAAAAAATATCATAAAAAAGTGCTCATGTAATATCAACTGGATAAAACTGATCTATCTATGTCTGCGATTAGTCTACAAAATCTATGCACGAGTCATACGTTTCTCCTTGGCGTCTGCTGATCCGCGGCGTAAGATGAGTCGATCATTGCGGGTGATATCGCTTGCCATAAGGCATTCAAGTTCATTAAGTATCATTCAAGAACGGCCCTATTATGTGCGCGCGCGCTCGGTAGGTGCGCGCAATTTTCTCTTCGCGGCGTGCAATCCTACCGATTCATATGCTATGTGTCGGGATTACATTCGCAACATTTTGTTATTTACGCCCGATATTTACGAGCTTCAATTCTCGGAATAAAGCGCGGTCGAGAAATTCGATGTAGATAGGCGCATATCGCCGTAATGAGATCATACGGTGCTAAACAAAGGATGAAGAAAATTTAAGACAAAGAGCTAGCTCATCTGTACTTAATCCACCATAATCTAAGATTTTTAATTACTACAAGTAGTTTAGAAATGGCGCGATTCGTCACAATTTTGCACGATTGTTCGCAGAACACAAACATAATTATGGTGCTTCTATGGCTGCGTTCCATTTGGCGCTCACAGCGCTCGCGAGCATCATTTGTCCTTGTTTAACATTTGATAAACAACAAGGATGAAATGATTACATGAGCGCTATAAGCGCCAAATGGAACGCAGCCTATGATTTTAAATCTCAGTGTTTAAAACTAATTGATGAATAACTAATTGATAAGAATGTGTGCTGTTATTTCTTGTGTTTAAAAAATATATTCTCGAGACGTTATATGAAATATGATAAACTTATTTTATCGTTTAAGACCCCTGGATACTCATATCAGTCATCTTGAATTGTGACGTCAGAGATGATAAAATATGGACAATTCTTACGGAAGATCTCAAATAAGAAGGAGTCACCATACGATTGAATATAAGGGCTCAAATGAAAGAAGAAAGCATATTGTACGTTCATCTGCTCATTAGTTTGCTAGTCCTAATATAATAAGTGTATTAACAGTGCAATGAAAAACACGAGTAATTGACAGCTGATGCGGTCGAAGTTATTGGATTATTACTTGAGGCAATAGACAGCACATTAACATAACCAACACACTGAAGTTCACTAATGAACCACTTTTGGTACGATAAATGAGTTATTTTACCAATGAGATCTTCCGTAAGACAATTGTACACTTTTTGACGTTTTTCCTTTGTTTCGCATTAAAATTAATTATCCATGATCAGAGTTGAAAGGCTCAAGAAACTCGGAGACTCACGGATTGGAATACATCATTTTTCGCTATTTATTTTTACCAATAAGGCGTTTATCTTGCAATTTCAAGCTGTGAGCATACCAAGCTACGAACTTCCTCCAGTAGGCGTCGCGACACTCGCTCGTTGTATTAGCCGAGAGTATCTGCAGCAAGGGCCTAAATACAATTGAGCAAAGAGTAAAGAAACAAACGAGGGAACGTTAGGTTTCAGACCAGGCGACGGATGTCCTATATATAAAAGTAGGTACTCAAGATGGCTGCAACACACTGAACACACTATACACGCATAAAAACACGCTAGCTATAGAAAACATGCGCATTGCGCATGTCACAAAAGTAGGTACTCAATATGGCTGCCTGGATTCTTCCGTCCCCAGTAAATCGTACCCCCACTACCGATACGTTCCCTCCTTTGTTTCTTTACTCTTTGCAATTGATGAATTGCATATTTGCGCATTTCTTATGTGAATACTTTTTAATATATATTTTCAACTCTACACAAGTGTTTATGCTAAAATTGAAAAATTAAATATCTAGAGAAAATTTATAAGCTTATAGTAATATAAAAATATTTAAAACAATTTTGATACGTTTTTTAAAAAATTTTTTGCACGAGTTCTTTTCTTTTGTAATTCTTTCTGACGCAGAAATACTGGCATAGCGCAAAAGTTTAACTTTATTTATACTAAAAATATAATTTTAAAGACATAATAATAGTTAAATCTTTTAACTTTTAACTTAAGGCGATCCTGTACCGATCTGTGTTACCGGCTGAACGCGATATTTTTTCTTCACGATTTTGTTGTATTGGTTTTACAGATTTAGAAATCCTTTTCCATAATTAAAGTATATACTCCAACACAAAACATAGCGGCCGGAAATTTAAAAAATTTAAGAAATTCGGATATTTTTTACCGATGGAGCTGTCATACATATGACACATTTGCTTCATATAAAAATTCTGCAGCCTGTATTTACAAAACGGGAACGGTATGATACGCGGATTACATAAAAAATCAACGTAAAATTTTTAGAGCTGGGCTCAGATACCTAAAAAAAGATTAGCGTTTAATAACCGTTATTAAACGCTAATCTTTTTTTTTAGGTACCTGAGCCCAGCTCTAAGAATTTATATGAAGAACTTTTATATGTGAAGCAAATGTGTCGTATATATCGGCCGGTAATACAGACCTGTACAAGATCGCCTTAAAAGCGTTATTTTAGACAATTTTTGAGAAATCTTAAAATTTTTTAATGTTTTGTATATGTCAATAAAAAACGATTCGGCCAAAATATTTGTTTTTATTAATAATTGTGAAATTTACACAATAAAAACAGATATGTGCAATTGGAACTGATTATCTTCAGTTAGTAATTCTGTGTTACTCACTGTAGGAACATGTAAAAACACATTTATATTTGTTATACTGATTATAGATTCATAAAGAACAAATCTTATGTAAAACTTTCTATTTTTAGTGAAAATCTTTGACGAGG
>NJRL01000318.1:142322-152476 GCA_003063815.1 Aphaenogaster rudis | reverse complement strand
ACTCCCTCAATACTGTAGTATTTACCAATACTGAATCTCAATACTCAGTATTTATTAATACTTAACTCCCTTAATATTGTAGTATTGATCAATACTGACTAACAATACTCAGTATTACAATCTGAATACTAACTATTAGAACCTCAATACTTAGTACTGAGCCCCAATAGTATTTTTCCGTGAGGGCTGATTATTTAACCATGCGTGAAGTTGGAATTGACAGACAAATGTTGGCTTATCCCTTACGTCCACGAGCGTGAGATTCATCTTTCCGAATTCTCACATTGCTGAAGATGGCTTCAAATGTTGCCGAAACGTACGACGATTTACTCTAATACATTTATAATTTTAAGAATGAACAAAGTTTTGTTTCAATTCTTTGCGCACTGAGTTCCGCGCTGTACTCTCATTTGCCTAATTTTTATACCTTTATTTTAATCTCGAGAGTTCTTATATATTTTAATTTTATTATATCTTGTTTTATACATACTGTTTGCACATTTCAAACATATCTTATTTATACATCTTACACTGCGCAATTATAACTTGTTTAAATTTGCTATAAAATATAATTTGGAAATATAATTCATAAAGATACGAAACACAGCAATGGAGCAAATAATAATGTAAACTACAAACATTCAAAGAAGAGGAAAATATAAGAGAAGGCTTTAAGGGGATTCTACAACCGTCTGTTTTACCGACATTTTAAAATTAAAGTAATCTTTTAATTGGCTTTATAGAAATGCAAAATTCTTATACAGAATTAAAGTACGCACGAAAATCTACAGCGCTCGGTCGACTTGATATTAAAAACGAATAAAAAATAAAAAATTTAATTATTTTTGGTTAGGTTGACGACAATATTTGTTTTATCGGGTAGACTTCCGAAAACCGACTACCTCCGATTTCAATGAAACTTTGTAAAAAGCTTTATTTTGGGTTAAAATGAAAGCCCTTAAAAGGAATTTTGGCGACTCCAATGACAAAACCATTTTTTAAAAGAAAATGATAAAAATTATTGTACCATACATTTTCCACGTGAAACGAGGTTGTTTACAACTTTCCACGCGAAACGAGATCCATCTCTACTTGCCCCTACATGCGGGATTTGTGTTTACATTTTTTATTAGCTGTTATTCGTAACGATTGTCTATTTTTCCATTTGTGCTCAGTATGTATGTACCGTTCAAGGAAGTAACGTTAAAAGCTAGTTAAATTCTGTTCAGAATTCTGATGTGCACGCGCACACACACACACACACACACACACACACACACGTGCACGCGCACACACACACACACACACACACACACACACACACACACACACACACACACGCACACGAGGTCCACCCTTCCTACTGCCCCCTTGCACCCGCCCGGTGTGTGTGTGTGTGTGTGTGTGTGTGTGTGTGTGTGTGTGTGTGTGTGTGTGTGTGTGTGTGTGCGTGCGTGCGTGCGTGCGTGCGTGCGTGCGTGTGTGATTTGAGTTAGAGACTTCTAGTGCTGGTACTTGTCAGTATCTTGCGTTTGTACGATAATATATTATATGTAATAATAAAAAATGGCTTTGTCACTTCTGAAGGTCACTCAGGGTGATGACCTTGACAACATATGTCCTGTCTCTTATACACATCTAGATGTGTATAAGAGACAGATGTCACTCAGGGTGATGACCTTGACAACATATGTCCAGGTCAAGGTCGTAGGAGACTGCTTGTCTAAAGTATATAATTACCAATTTTTATCATTTTCTTTTAAAAAATGGCTTTGTCATTGGAGTCGCCAAAATTCCTTTTAAGGGCTTTCATTTTAACCCAAAATAAAGCTTTTTACAAAGTTTCATCGAAATCGAAGGTAGTCGGTTTTCAGAAGTTTATCCATTATTCCTACACGTTTTTTTCTTCTTCTTTATATCTGTTCTCCCATGTGGCACAGCAGCGCGTGCAAAGCGCTGCTGTGCTACATGGGCTGTTATCACTTTTTTCATTTTTTTGTGTGCCTTCTATTTTCCATTTGATTATATCACGCTAATTATTTAAATTTCTTCATTTTCTCAATTACTCTTTCTTTTTACTTCTATTTCATCTTTCTGATTTTTTTTCCTCTTTTTGTCTGAACGTTATCATATAAAAATGTGCAGATATCATCCAAGCACTTTAACATTAATAAGCGATTCCGAACCCATATACGATTATGTTAGAAAATCAGAGTGAAATCCAAATACCACTTGGTTTCCGAGTTCCGGCACACAATTAGTTATCTAAACAAACGAGAGGAGAAGCAGGCGCCTTTGACGTGTAATTATTCGCTTTACTTGTATTAAACAAATTTAAATAGGTCTTATGAATTGAATGTTGACTCTCTTACACAAATACTACTTTATACTATGTCTACTTTATATTATGTCAAACATTTATTCATTTAAAGCTTCATTAATTTTTTATATAGTGATAAAAAATAGCAAAATGTTTAATTTTTTTTCAATTCTACGGTTTGAAATATTATTTAATGTGTTTTATAGATAGACACGTTTATTTTTCAGCCCTTTGGCTATGAAAAAGGTGTTTTTTAAGGAACGTGACCAAACTTTTTACAACATATAAACACTCCTGTTACCCATTCCTGGCCATAGGCGACCTTTTACATGCTGGTTCCCCTCCCAACCCTTACCACTCTCTGTTGCTCATTCTCCCTCTTTACTACCCCTTCTCTCCATTTTCCCAATCTTGCAACCTTCTCTTCTATTTCGCGTCGGTCCTTCCCATACAGCACAGAACATTGTAGCAACATTGTAATAACATTGCAATATTGCCGAAATGTTGCTGCAATGTTCTGTGCTATATGGGACCAGTCCTCTTCACTTTTTCCTTCACTTTCTCCTTATCTTTCCTGTGTTTTCCTTGCTTCTCTCTCTCCATGCTCCCTTCTCTTTTCTGCAGCTTATTCTTGTTTTCCTCTCCTTCTTCATCTGTGGCAAACATAATTATACAATTTATCAGTACCTTAGACACTTATTCGTACTCCCTTTTCTGCCACCCTCTTTCCCCCTTCTTAATCCCTGCCCTTCTCCTTCTTCCTCCTGCTCTTCTCCTTTCCCTCCTTTATGTTTTAAAAATATATCAATATTTTATTTCGTATAACTTTGTTATATTTCATGATCTATTTTCTTGTTTTTTAACATTTTCCTTAGTAAAATCAAAATTATTATTTCATAATAATTTTTATATTATTGTGATGTGTTTTGTATTTGTGATATATATATTATCTATACTTACGAGAGATTTTTATATTTTAATCGGTAAGCATCGCACTTAGAGAGAATTTTAAGATATAATAAAATATCAGAATATATCCAATAAATGATGAGTCATTAATCGCGAATGTTAATAAAGCACCCATTAATAACCATTGATAATTGTGGGACATAATCGCGTATGGCATCTTCTAGTACTTGTCGCGATCGCGTTTCAATTAATAATGCGACGCGCGGAAGAAGCGCGCGATGAAACAATAACAAATGTATAATTCCTATTCTTAATTACATCAATCATAAATTAAAAAAACCTGCTTTGGTAAATATTTGCTGCCACGATTTATACATTTTTTATTGTAAGATTTAATTATTAATCGTGCAGCCGATAATTTAGCATCTTTTAGTACTTGTCGCGATCACTTGTTAAAAGATGACGACATAATAGCGGCTTGCGCTATTACCTGCCTGCTCGAATCTTGCTAATTAAATGTGCAATATGGCGACCTTACGTAAACAACAGCGTACTCTACACTGCAAAAACAAACATCAAGAATGTATTTGTTGTAACTACGACGCATTTAGCGCTTTGTAAAATAAATACTGAATATTTCGCTCTTTGCATTTCGTATTAAATTCGATGACCAGATAATCGCGCATTTTGTCCTTTGCCTTGTACTAACGTTGTCTGAGATAACGATTAATTTTATTTTAATTAAGAATTTCAATTAAAAAAGAATAAAATAAAATAAAGTTTCTATTTTAATTAATCTCTTAAAATTGTATGATTAAAATTATATGGATGCTAAACATTTTGTATAAAATGCTCTATTTAAAAAATTATATAATATATTTCGGCTAATTTAAAGTAAAATTAGGGCTGCGTTCGAAAACATCACTTGAGTGCCCCCATGCAGCATTTTATCCTTGTTGTTCATCGAATGTTAAACAAGAATAAATTAGAGGGTCCCTAGAATAAATGATACATGAGAGACCTCGGGTGATGTTTCCGGACGCAGCCTAGCTTTTTAATTAATGTAACAAAATACAATCGCTCGAAATATACAACGAACTTCATAGAGAACGTGTTCAGTCTTGTGATATAAAAGTGTTTAAAATGGGCATATCAATAATGGTTAGAATTTTAAGATTTAAATAATAATCATCACATTAAAGATTATACATTTACATTATAAGCATTTTAAAATGGACATTAAACGTATCGAAGATAAAAATACCCGGCCTCCTAGGAGGAATTATTATTCAGATATTATTAGAGGTGAAACTTCTACAGTTATCACATTTGATATCAAAGCGTAACTATATAGCGTATTGATTATATAAAATAACTCGATGAATGGCACAGGTACAAAACCAGTTGGCCTACCTACTGCCCCGAGACGAACCAACCTCACATGGCAAATTCTCACGGAACGGCATAGTCCGATTGTAAAAGGCCTTAAAATACAAAAAACGCAAACTTTCCTTGGCGCAGCTGAGCGATGGATGACTTTCCCTGAAGATAAATCTATCGTACGCAAGTACATGATTATACAAAAGCAATTACGTGATTTGATTTGTTTCGTTATACATAATATTTCTGATTTAACATGTCTCACGTTATGGAAATTTATTAATTTTAAATTAACTATAGAGGAGAAAACAAACATAAAATTACAAATATTTTTTAATCTACTGTTAAAAATCTAAAAATGTATATACTATTTCTATATACTATTTACTTTGTTTTCTATGTGACCGACATTTTCATTCCTAACATTCCCGAAATTCCGTTATGACATTTTATACTTTGTATCTGATGTAACAAATGTATATAAATTTTTTGACATGCGATTCATATTCTAGTAAAACACATATCTAATATTTAATAAATGAAATTTCCGTTTCTTTACAAATGAAGACATTTCCGGCGGAAACATTTTTACCAAAAGTGCAAATAGGATATACTGCCGACCCAAAGATTCCACCGCGCAACGTTGAAATAGAACGAAGACGAAGAGTATACAAAAATCTCAAGATAGAAGACGCTTTAAAAGCGGAAGGTGTCAAGCCATATGACATGTTACCATTTGAGAAAATTCGTTCGCTGCTTTCCTACAAAGAAAAATATGATTTATATTCGAAGGCAAGTTACTTACCGTTGGAACTGTTCGACGACGAGGAATATGATTGTAGGTGAGAAATCCGCTGTTATACAATAACTGTATTTGCTCACTGAGAAATGCCACTTTAAATATTATTTGTCATTTATCTCAATTATAATTAAATAATTTATTCAAAAATTATAACATTCCCATTTAAATTAAATATTAAAAGTATAACATAGGTATATAATAGCAGCAAGACTAGAAAAATAAATATAATTAAAATTAAAATTCCACGATCAAGAAAAAGTATAATGAATATAAAAATAGTAAATATAATGTATTAAATATAAAAATATGTGCTTTCAAGATATCAAGAAAATTAAGAAAGATTGTAATCTTTAATATAGCCTTGTAAAATTTAATAAATTTAAAACATTGAATATGTGAATGTGTGTAAAACTATACTTCTTATATATGCTACTAAAAATATAAATTACTTAATGATAAATATTGTTGCCGTTTTGTTATTACTTTTAATTTTTTATTTATAAATTTAGATGTATTTATTGTAACTATTTAAAAAATATTATTGTTGTATGGAATTCTTGAAAGCAAAATAATAATTTTCTCACCTAGAAGAGCCTTTTATAAATTACTAGCTGGCGTTTGTTCCTCGCGCGTTTCGCGCGCTCGGTATGTGGTTCACGAAGGTTCTTCTTTACAACTCGACTTCTAGACGTTGCAGCACAATGGCACATAGCCTTTGTTACTCAGGAAGATCTAAGCTATCTACCAGTGAAAGATTTTTTCAAATCGATTCAGTAGTTTCTGAGATTACCCCGAACAATAAAACAAACAAACTTTGCCTCTCTATATATTAGTATAGATTAGAGAGATGACAACTTATATAGTAATAACAGAGATATTCCCACTATTATAGGAGCATCATATACAATATGAAATATATTACAATAGCTCTCGAGAATAGTACAAGAGAAGTTCGTAATTTAAACATAATTTCGCGTATTTGGTACGTTTCTATGATAATAAATTCGTAGTAATTTTATACTAGGGAATCAAATTTTGATATATCGTAGCACACACACACACATGCACACACACAAATACTGGATATTAAAGTAAATTACGACTTTTGAGTACCATGTCAAGTGGAGCTTCCGCTTTAAGAAGAAGCATCATTAAAACTTCTGTACATCAAATATAATTTATATTTATTAAAATTTAGATTGAAATTTAATGTTAGAATAAAAAAGTTAAATTTATGTTTAAAATTTATATAAATTTAAATTCACTTAAAATTAAAATAATGTCTATTTGATAATTATGTTTAAACATAAAGATATCTGCATTCTGTCTATGAGCAATATTTTTTTACGATTAATTTATAGAATTTGTATTTTTTCAAAAGTATCTTTACTAATTCAATACATGATAAAAATAAATAAGGTTAAAGCTCTCAAGATGTACAATCTCAAATATTAAAAAGTATAATACAAGGAAAATGAGAGCTAGCGCCGCTGGTAGAGCGAAAAAATAATTCACAATTAAATACAATATTAATAAGTTTATAAAATTAACAAACGTTTCGGCCTACAGTTTTGGGCTATCTTCAGTGTGTCCATATAAATTCAATAAATAGTCAATACATGATGCTGTTTTCGCAATTGTTAATATATAATTTTTTCTATTCTCTGTAATTTGACAGAACGGCAGAAGAATGGATAAATTTGGGTATCATCAATGGTGTTCGTTATCCGATACCAGCCACAGTATTTGTCGAAAGGATTGTACATGAGAAATGGATATTTGATCGTAATAATAAAACAATAAATAATTTTTTCGGTTGGTTTCACGCCGCCGTTACGGATTACGATAACGAGAGGAAAGTATGGACTGTTCTCACTCTAGACGGTCTTAAGCGAAAATTCCTTCTGCCTCGAATATATGTCCGATTTTTTGGAGAAGATCCCAGAAAATTTGCCAAGAGGGTAGCTATTGCTATCAAACGAAGACAAATCGCAGAAATGAGTATTAGGTTAATTTATTAAGTCAGAATATTTCGTCAAGTATTTAGTCTTTGCCGACATCTGTTATTTTAATATTTTTATACGCAATGTAACTAGAAGAATTAATTTGTGGAGATAAAGTCGTATGAGAGATTCCATGTAGAAAACAGAAAGTAAGTTTATGAAGTAGTACTGGAAATTAAAAAGGTTTTTTTCCATCATTAGATTCTATTTTTAAAAAACGACAAAGAAAAGATTTATTACTTTTTTAAATATAACTGGCATCAGTGTCTATATCACTATTTCATAAAAATGTAGTAACGCTATATATTACAAATACAACTTTCAAAATATCCATTTCGCATAGCAAACAAAGAATATAAATTTATCAATATATTTAAAAGTTTACATTTTCTTAAAAAACCTGAAAAAAACCTAGGGTAATAAAAATATATAATAAATTTCAGATTTTTTAGATTCTTCAGTAATTCTAATAAAAAAGCTTTGAGTGTTTTCTCGCAATAATTAAATATAATTATACGTAGGTATCACTTTTATTTGGACTGCATGTTAGTAGAAGGTATGCCGTCGTTGGATGAAAAGCAACAGGAAGTCATAATTCTGTCGGCCACGCGAAAAGATTTCATGAAGTGCGAACCGAAAGATCTTTTGAGCGTAAGTACACCTCCTATTTATTTTCTTCAGTTACTGATTTTTTAAAATATTTAGTTAATGGATGAAGTTGTTTTGGAATATCGCCGCGTTATGTGCGACCTTATGTGGAGATCTCTCATACAGAAACAGCCGGAAACGTTTAATTTTATTATGTGGGATGAAATTAATGACATTAACGAGCTTAAGACACCAGAACTAGGAAAGTTATGCATTGAAACGGAAAACTTTGCGGTATTACAAAGAATTACGTACATTCGCGTTTGACATGCATTTTACTTAAGAAATTTAATTAAGATTTATTACACAGGAGACTAAAAATTTATTTTGTTGGATGGTTTTGTACGTTTTGCCGGAGATACACGAGGCTATGGGATGCGTAGTCGTCGAATGCATTCACGTGTCGAATATGAATCTCTTTGTCCAGAATTACGGAAAATCTATGCAACTGTCAGAGTTCGAATCGCAACAGCAACAAAAGACTGGTACAGTGATAAAGTATCTGAAAGAAATGTGGTTGGAGAAGATTACATACTCGGTCAGATTGTGTTTAAGAGATATCGGAAAAGGATGGTTCGATCTCGGACAAAAGAACCATGATGTATACGATGTAATGAAATTGAAAAGGTTTATGGATCTTATTGTGTATCGAATGCAGGTACCTTAAACTTTTTGACTGTACTTAATACATAATAATTGTTTTAGCTTTAATATGCATAATAAAATATATGTTTAATGCATTGCATGTTTATTTTAAGTTTTTAATATATAGGTCTAATTATAAGTTATGATTAATTAAATAAAAAATAAAGAAAATTGTTTAAATAGAGATTAAGCTGTGTTAAGGAAGATAAAGGAAAACATTCATTATAAAATAAAAAATAAAGAAGTTAATTCAAACTTATATTTAAAATTATAAACAAAATTATAAATAAATATAAAGAAGGTACAACTTTAAAAAAAAAGCGTTTTTGCAATCATTCGGGGATCGTTTTATTTCTACATTCCCTTATGTATTTTTCTTTGTAGAAACCGAAAAAAATCATTATAATAACGCCAGCCTTAAGGAAAAATTGGTACATTGAAATGAAGTGAATAATTCTTATTCGCATCATTATAATCGATTATTGCTGTCTTGCAGTTATTCTTCAATAATTTAAAAATTAATGTAATATTGCATCGCAAAATGTTAATTACATTATATTTTTTTCTATAACACTTGTTACAAAAGAATTTAATAATATTATTAACATGAAAACTTGAAACTACGATAATACATCAATTATTGCTTTCCAACTAATTCTTTTTACGAATTATTTTGTATTTCTAGATTCAATTTATATCGAATATAACGTAGTGATAATTGAGAGCAAGTTAAAAATTGTCTCATTTGAAAAAATGATTAAATGACGAGATGTCCTCCTTCATTTTATTTGAACTTGGGACCGACAGTGGTGAAGTTACATCTCCTATTTACATATATACATATTTACATATTTATACTCATGCACGCACATATACAGATTTTTTCTTTTTATTCATTTTTGCTCTCGAAGTCACTATTTCCAGTCGGTATTCCTGCTGGGAAATGATTATTTAAAAATTGAGCAGGAGTTCTAACGTTTCCTTCATATTTACCGCAGTTCAAATACCATATTAGTGCGAGAACGTGAGCGCAACTTCCTACTGTTCTTGCACCAGTTTTGCGTTGGCAAAGCTGCGGTAAATATGAAGGAAATGTTAGAACTCCTGCTTAATTTTTAAATAATCATTTTTCAGCAGGAATACCGACTAGAGATAGTGACTTCGAGAGCAAAAACGAATAAAAAGAAAAAATCTGTATATGTGCGTGCATGAGTATAAATAGGTAAATATGTAAATAGGAGATGTAACTTCACCATTGTCGGTCCCAAGTTCGAATAAAAAGGAGGACATCTCGTCATTTAATTATTTTTTCAAATGAGACAATTTTTAATTTGCTCTCAATTATCACTACATTATATTCGATATAAATTGAATCTAGAAATACAAAATAATTCGTAAAAAGAATTAGTTGGAAAGCAATAATTGATGTATTATCGTAGTTTCAAGT
>NJRL01000318.1:106547-128492 GCA_003063815.1 Aphaenogaster rudis | reverse complement strand
GTATATATATATACATGTATATATATATATATATATACAAACTGCTTCATTTTATGTTAATGTATACATATTTTTTAATAATGTGTTAAATTATGTGTTAAAAAAAATATACATATAAAAAAAGAAAAAGCAATGAATTTTTATTGCAAAGTAAGAATGAACTTTTATTGATGGTCTTTGTGACAATTATTCTGTATCCTGTATCCTCTTATCGCACAAGAGAGAGCGTTAATATCTATACTTTACGAAATTATGGAAATCATGAAAATAAACGCAATGTACGAAACGTGTCTTCGCACTAAAGCATCCAATTTGAAAGCGCACGCTAAATGTGATGACGCGTATTGGATCGATACCGGCATTCACAGCTTCCGCAACTCATCCGACCATGCTTCGTAGAATCTATTGAAGCTGTAATTCTAATTACAGACTTCGTGAGAAAGATAGTGCAGCTGTACGAAACTATATTGACGCGTAACGGATTAATGCTGGTCGGTCCAACTGGTTCGGGAAAGACTCAGGTAAGTGACGAGCAATGTACGAAATAGACATTTCTCTGTTATCCCAGTGGCTATCTCAAGATGAGAAGCTTTTTTCCTTGGCTGAGTTATTATTCCGCGACCATCGTACAATTTTATTTCAAGTTGTAATTAGAGCAATCTATAAGTCCGATCAGATTAAATAATTTTATCATTTTGAAGAATCTCTCGAAGATCTATAAGTGGCTTTAATATTACAAGTCTTAAAATTTTAATTGAATCTAATTTAAGATTTAAACACTTTAGATTATTTAAACATGGAAAGATATTCGAATAAACAGTGTTTAATTTTTATAGAATATTAGGATAGGGGACAATTCTAAAGTTCGAGCTTTATAGTTTTGTTGTCTTCTGATACTCATATAACTTCAATTTTTTCAATAACAACAATAATAATACAATTTATATGAGAAAAGACAGATGTTTGCAAATTCACATTATTTAAAGAAATATATATATATATATTATTTTCATATATAAGAAATATTTATATATATAACTATATTTCAGTAGAAAAAACAATCTATTTTAATATTAAAATAAAAACAATTTTCTTGCAAAGTATCATGGCAGAAATATATAGAATCTAAAAAGATTATTATCTTCTTTTGAAACGTTTTAATCAATATGAGATCATTAAATAATTTCTTGCATATGATAAATAAATGGACTATAAATTCTCTCTTGCAAGTAGTATAATTTTCTACAACGCCAAGTTTTTGCATTGGATATGTCAAATTATTAATTATTTATTTATTTATTGTAAAATTAAAATTTCTTCAATTAGAAATTATATGAATTTGATATTGCCTTTTTTATATAATAAATGAAAACAGTTTTTATATTATCGTATATTATATTATATAAATTATATTAAATATAGAAACACGATTGTTCTTGTTATTATTTAATACAGTGTCATAAAAAACTTTATTATATTATGACGCAAAATCTCAGAGAATGTTATCAGTGGTGACTGCTGCAATGTACACCATATCCCAGTATCTCTTTTAGGTAAATTAATATATTTGCCAGTATCGCATATTCCTTGCATTTTCTCATTGTAATATATTTTCTCATAATATACAATATACATAAAACATAAAGTCTGAAAAAAGATTAACATACATATACGTCCTTTTACTGTAATATAGATAAAAAATAATATTAAAAATATAATACTCATATTATGCGAATTAGCTATACTCTCTTAAAAAAGATAGAAAAAAATTATTTATATATATGTATATGAGCAGCTTATTTTTGCAAAGAAAATGGGGCGAAATATTAATTTTCAATATCTGGAGTAGGAAACACAATAACAATACTATTATTTTCAAGTCTTTTCGAAAAACAACATTAATTTATTTACATAACATATAAATAAGCAATATATCGTTAAGAGAATAATATACACAAATATATGATACATTATATAAAATATATATTATATATATATATATATATATATATATATATATATATATATAAATGCTACATAGCGCCGGTGTAAGACTCACTTAAATTTGTCATATTATTATTTGTTTGGGTTAATTTAGAGAAATCATAAATAAGTTTAGAACCATAAAAGCTAATTTTACAAGATTTCTCAATAGATAAGTATAATATATCATATATTATATATATATATAAAATTAAATCCACAAAGTATACTTAGAAATTTACTACACAGAAATAATTTTTATTTACAGCCCTTCAATTTTTTATTAAATTTAAATAAACAAAACAATATACTTAAACGGATAATATAATTATACCTATTAACCGCACTATAACCGCATGTGATAATAAAATGCATAGTCATAGTGAGATTCCATTTGCTTGGCAATTTATGCCATTATCTTTTAAAGATACATATGCACGCAACACACATATAGATACATACATATATACATGTATGTTTAATACGTATTTTTTCTTAAACATATGCAATATACTATATACAGGAATGCACAACACGTTAACGACATGTATCGTGTATATGTATATACAGGATGTTTCCAGAAAGTGGCAACAAACTTAAAAGGGAGATAGATCAAACAACTTTTGTTAAGTAACTCGTGTCTGGCAACGTCTCTTTAATACGCTAGGCATTAGTTTTTAGCCTTATTAAATGTTACTTAATTTCTATAAGGTTAAATTAAAATATTTTAAAATCGTGTATTTGAATTTTGTTTAATTTTTTTATTCCAATAACTTCAAAATGGCGCCTTTCAGCCTCATTACAAATATTATATCTATGGTGCATTGATTCTCTCCGATGCTTTCTGGAAAATTCGAGGTGATATGGATCACGTCATATGTGTTCATTATTCTGTTAATAAGCTCATTTTGAGTGTCGACAGGGGTCGTATACATACAAAAACATGATTTTTTCTTCTAATCGAACCTTATAAAAATTAAATAACATTCAACAAGGCTAAAAATTGAGGCCTTAAGGAAACATCGCTAGACATCGAATTACTTAACAAAAGTTGTTTACTTTAACCAGATCTATCATCCTTTTAAGTTTGTCGCCACTTTCCGGAAACATCCTGTATATGTTGTACTTTATGGATTTTTCATTATTATCTTAAACTCTATTCTTATTTTTAAAATGTTTACGTTCTATAAGTAACAAACATGGAGCACGAACACGATTGATAATATTTTTATAAAAAAGATACAGAGATTTATAGAATATCTGTTTATATTTACACATTACATATTCCATTATAAATTATTCAATATATAATTGTTTACTGATATACAGAATATTGATATACATTCATATGTGGCGTGTGTACATACGTGTATGGTATGTGTCTATGGTATGATATTTAGTGACTGTTAAAGTCATTTTCTTGATAGCAACGATGTAACGTCACAATATTGTATTGATTTATCCATATTTTGACTTTTAGAATCACTTTTTAATGTATCTTTGCTGCATTCTAATAACATGTTACGCAACGTACATGAACGTAAATAATTATTAAATTTTAAAATAAAATGTTTCTCAGATATTATATAAAATTGATTAGCAATTTATGATACGTGTGCTCTATAATGCTTATATGCATTACTATATGTTTTATACGTAACAAAAGATGCAATGCATGAAACATTTAATGTACAAAAAAGATTTTTTACAAAGTTGAACAGCCAATAAATTAATTTGTATATAGCGTTTCATGATTATACATTTGTAACATAACTTTAATTCACAAATCACGTGTATAAGAAAGTCTGTATATTATCCACGTCATTCTATTACATTTTTCAAGAAACGACACGTGTATGGATTTATTTGCGTAAAAAGAGCGCATAAAAGATACGCCAGACACGTGTAGGTATTTGTATCAACGGCACTATTGAAAGATATTATAACTGCAAAAGCTTCTTTGATAAAGCTTTTGCTAAAAGGTAACTAAATAGCAATAAAAAATATATCATTAAAAAATAAAATTTCATGTCCATGCGTTCATTTAAATTATAATACTTCTTATTGGTGTCGTCCATATATTCACGAATCATTAAACTGATACCTTTGCTTGATATGCTCTTTCTGTTGCTCCTCTATAAATGCATATAATATTTTAATAAATTTTCATTCCTCAGTTGCTTCTCATACACATGGTAAAAAGTAACAAAACTACTTTATATAAACAATTGTCATATAAATTTAGTAAGAAGTTTATGAAAACACTTAAAAACAGATTATTGTTAACATCCGTATATACTAATAAAAAGTATACGATTATTTTATTTAAAAAATGAATCGTTTAAGTTAAAAATTGTTACATTGGAGACTTTGTTTAATCGCCTTTAAGATGTATTAAATCTGCTTAACAGTTTTACTGCGCTATGTTTTCTGCGCTGACTCCCATTAGCCCTTTCCTATTAATTTTTGTTTTTTAAAAAATGAATTATACGTAAAAATTTATTATACGTGAAGTAGATAATTTTATATTTTACGTGTAACGATCATACGTTACGTGCGAAGCTACAAGAATTCTGAATTAATGGTACTCTGTTCATTATTACTGCATGAGGCACAAATCCGTAAAAGAAAATTCACAGAAAAATGGTTTATTCGGGATTTTAGGTGGAATTGCATGGTCCCAAAAGAATATCTTTTTCCAGGTGTTATGGGTGAAACACCAAAAAAATTTTTTTCCGGTGATTTCCCCAGACGAGCTGCCGCCGGTCAATCGATCTCTGTCCTAATTGCGCAAAAAGTAAAATCTACGCGAAAGGGACGTGTCAACTCGATTTCTTTCTTATTTAAGTAACATACCAATAACAACTGTGTGCAACTTATGCTCAATGGTTTTTCTCTCGATAAAAAATATCAGCCTTTCTGGCAGCGTTTCTTTTTTTCGTTACATCAAGCTTTAATTAGCTATTCTCATAGTAAATTAGTTTAATGTGTTAAATTTTACCACCGCGCAGATTTTTCTTATAAAACGTTAGAAAAAATAGCAAAATCTTTCCCAACTTTCCCAATCTTTCCCAAGTAGCTGCTTTTTATAACAGCACCTTTGGAAAGTATCGACTTACAAACTTTTACTGTGTAATCTGTCTAAAATAAATTTTAATTTTCTGTTAATGTTTACATTGAAGAAAGTTAAACATTATTTTGTCATTATTGTAATCTTAGTTCGTCATTTGAAATAAGATTGAATAGAAAACTTCCGAAATTTGATCATGCTTTTTCACTTCAATAAGAAACCTCAAATATACCTTAATAATGTTATCGTATCAAAAAATGACAGAATCAATATAATTCAGTGAAGAAATGCATTAATGCTTGAAAATTCATACATTTGTTTTACTACCTATATTGTAAAAATAAATTATCTTATATTCTTTTTACTTCTTGAAAAGATAAAAAGCTTATATGTATAACGGATTCCGCGATCATCTTTAAATTAGGTCCCATAATTTGAGAATAATTGCCACATTCGTTGATTACTAATGATAATTCTCTTACATTAATAATTCATATCCACGTAGAACTGATTCTATGAATATATGAATATTTCATGCGCTCTCTCTCTCTCTCTCTCTCTCTCTCTCTCTCTCTCTCTCTCAAGTAAAAAGCACACGACGTGAAAACAGAACATTGGTCATTATCATTACTGATTCGACAGTCAGAGACTGCAAATGCAGTTAAAGCGAAAATCCAAAAATGAGAATTAAATTTATCTGTTCTTTACAGTGTATTATTGAATTCTAAAAAAGAAAAAAAAATATCTAACAAAATTAAAAATTTAACACACAATTATAAATATTTCAAAGCGATTCATAAATATTTTATTACCTTTTTATATCTTTGAACTTTTACAAGAATAAATAGAAATGGATTTTCACAAACATAACCACTGAATCTGTTATTCACACACAGCAACTATGAATCTATTATATAACTGCATGCAGGATTCGTGAATCCTCTCAGTCAAGTATTTATATCGTTCCGAGTTTTATAGCAACATTTTCTTATTTCCTGACAAATCTTTTATCAAACCGTCATCTTGCTGTCGACATCGAACTTAAAGTCACAGATGCGTAACGCTTCTGGCGAAATGGTGCGCCCTTTCAAGGCAATTCAGGCAAACAGGATCATCTTGGATTTATCCTTGGATTTATCCCGCCCACAAAAGCCTCGACAATTTGGGCTAAAATCTCGGTTGAAATCAGATACGGATAGAGGGAAATCATCGGCCAAGAAGCGTTGATGTTTCACGGGCTTACCGATTCCCTAATGGCCACCATTAATCAACGATTTAGTTTGATCTCCGTCGGATTTTCAACAAAAATGGAATGCAAGCTATATGTACCTCTGTGGGCTGCAGTGATATCGGGTCATACTCTTCAGGATCCTGCGCAGTATCTGCTCCAGACATCGACGGAACGTGATGCCACACATTGCGTACAGGAGGAAATTGATGCTGAAGTTTGTATAATAGAGCAGCATGAAGAACTGCTGAAGACACCAGAGTGTCTCCGGTGTATCTTTATTTGCCAGAGCAAAGAAGAACACGCATAGGCGAATCACGTAGCTGAAACAGAGCGAGAACTCGACTCTCATAAAGCAATTTCCGTGCAAATTCGATTTTATCAAGAAATATTAACCGTTTCATTTCCACCGTAAACTGCAATTTACATCTACTTCACAATTTGTCTTTTTGGAAAAAAAGAACGTAGAATTTTACAGCTTGTTGGGAATGAATAATATCGTTACAAGATTCATCTTTTCTTTATTTATCATAACTTGAGAAAAAATTTAAATTTTATAAAAAAGTGCAAATGTTCACGTAGAACATTATCTCTAAAACTTTGTTTTTTCAGTATTACTTTTATATAATAAATATTAAATAATAAGTAACATAATGAAATTCTGCCATAAATTACATAAATTTATTTGAACACATTAAACTAAGAGCTCAAATGCATTTCTATCTTCATATATATAAACTATATTATTTGGAATTAAATTATTTGAGTAATGCAACAATTTATGTATGACGTTTCCATAATATTTTGAAAATATTTTCGTAATGATTAAATGTTCTGTAACGCTTTAACACGTTAGCACGTATTACAGAGACAATGTGTATAACATAATCTAATCCGATTATATATATACACAAATTCAATTATTTGTACATATTTAGGAACTATAAAAAAATATCCAATTTAGCAAATGTCATAAGCACATGAAATTTATAAATAAAAATCCGGAACGGACTGTAGAAAAAGAAAGAAATTAGAAAAAAAGCGTAAAGAATAGAAATGATATAACGAAGACGCTCACCTCGGTAGATTAAGCAATATGAAGACCGTGCTAATAAGCACGAGCATTTTAGTGATGCTCTCTTGATTGAATCTAGTCGATCCGAGATTCCGACAAGATGACCTAACGTCTGCAAAGTGAAAAACAGATTTTATGTAGCTTTGCGTCTACTCAAAGGCATAAAAGAAAGAAGCTTATTTTGTAGCTTGATAGAAACGTGTCTTTTTACTTTGCTAAATATAAAACTTAAAAGTGTTATGAGACATATCTTCCGGTTTTTTATCATCTTAATATTTAAAACTTTTATTAATTATTCATTTTATGATTTTAATAATTGTGAAAACCGTCTAATAACAGCGTCGCTATAAATATCGTACAAAAGACGATATTTAATTACGCCATCAAGAGAAAATCGCTTTGTGAAAAAATCGTCTTGAATTCCACAAAGAAAATATTGACAAAGATTACAATTTCTTATCGAGAAAGCGCGCGATTCTTATCTTATAAGGTACACTATGCGAGAGATTTCCAAGAGGCTCAATCTCACGTCGCAATAGACCAACTTACGTATACACGGAGCTTCTATTTCAGTCATCTGACAGACGTTCCGCGGTGTCGACGGCGGAGCAGATGCAGATTGATGCCGGGAATGATTCTTAGACGAGTGAAACGATGATTGCTGGGAGGGTGGTCTTCGCGTTCCATTCGTACCCACGAGCGAAACTAGGTTCATATTTCCACCGCCACCGTTATTGCTGCTATTGGCACTCTGAAAATGGTTTTGTAAAGTACTGTCTTCACCCTAATATTGATAAAACCTGTCGATCCCCATCTGATTCGCTATGCTGCTAATCCATTCATGCGTGAACATTGGCCACGTACGAGAATATTACGTTGAAATGAGGCATTTGTCGCGTAGTTTTCAGAAGCAGCGATACGCGCGTAATAAGACTATTATCATTCTAAACGAAACAAGATAGCATCAATGAAGTAATTAATTTTATTTATTACATCATTAATATAATAAATATTTATATATATATAATATTTCGTATATAAATCTTATTTGTACATTGTACATTTTGTTACAACTTAAAAATATAATTACTCAAGAAAAATGTTATATGAAATTTGGATTAATTATAAATTTTTTAGCTTGTAGAGGCTTATAAAAGGTTTCGTAAAACGTTTGCAAACAATTCTAGCAACATCTCTTTTTATAGATGTATGTATGCATATATATTCATATACAGAGTTGGAAAGTAACGTGTTACTTCTTCATCTTGTTCATCAATTATCAGTTATCAGAAACATTTAATATGAATGACATTAGATATAAATGACATCATCTTTTCAATATCATCTTCTCCAGATATGCCAGTCATGAGTTATATAATACATTATCGCAAATATCTGTTTTGCCATTTTCCTTAATGTATTTTGCTCTCACACACATGAGCAATATTAACATTATTTATATTATACGTTTAAAAACAATATCATCTACTTTATCTATGCTCCAAAAATAATAAAACAGTTCTAATTAAAAATTTTACATAAAAAGAGCGTGAATGTCATATTAGTAGTTATCTTTCGTTAAAAGAACATGTGCGTATTAATAATATTATAAAAGATTGTAGATACAGTTTACGGAAGAGTAGGGTGAATCTAACTTCTTACATCTTTTTTTAAATAAATAGCGTTAAAAAAGAATTCTATAAAATTATACCAAAATTATACCAACTTTTTAATAAAACACCACATATAATCTAGTTTATTTTATCAACAAATATTACAGAATAGTTTACGATTATATACTTTTTCAAAACTGACTGAATTACGATTCTTGTAATATAACGCGCATTCACACTTTGCTTTATCTTAAATTCCTAACAAACAATTTAGATGGAGTGCAGTTTTATGTAAATAGATACGCTGTGAATCATATATAGGCACAGGATGTGAGATAGTAACTAAAATAAACATGAACAAGCAATACACAAAGTGCAGCGTTATGCATTCACCGACGCATGGCGACTAAGCTACATGCATGTACAATTTTTGCATAAAGCGCGCCTAGTGTGTTTTTTAAAACATGTTTCATAAACATACATTCTCTTGCAAATTACATAACAAAGAAGAGAAACTTTTTATATTTTTTTCACAACACGTTTAGCCAATGATGATTTTTGTTTCGATTTAATATAAAACTGCATCAAAAACACGATTTATAACGACTAGTAACATAACATTATTTTACTTAAGCTCATTAAATATAAAATCTTCATAAGAAATTTGTGAAAGAACAAATGGCACACCGTATGACTATATATCCCTCAATTAATCCATGAGCAATAGAAACAAAAAGATTTTTAGTTAAATTAATTTTGATTTAAATTAAAATAACTTTATTAGTCTTTTCAAATATCCATTCATATACTTTCAGTAAATTGACAATAATAATAGATAAAATTATTTACAAGAAAATATATATTTGACACAATTGTTATATAACAAGAAAGAGCCATTCATTCAGTTAATACGTGCAAAAGGATCCAATTTATTGATACCCCGCATTCGTGTAAAGTAATAACCGGATTATTTGGGGAATCTATGGGGTGCCAATTGTAGTAGCACATCACATAAGTGCCCATCCATTTCTCAAATCACCATTTTTATCATTATCCCATATTCCATTGATAGAATGCTGTGTCCTTAATTGAGAACCTCTATTCACCTTGATAATTTTTCTTGTTAGGACTATTGTTTATTTCTCGAAAGCTTCGATAACATGAAAATTATATTTATTCGTAGAAATTTCACACATCAGCAAATACAAAGTTAAAATTTTATTATATTGTGCCGATGTACCACAGAAATGCTCGTTGCGAAAAATATCAATTTTATAAGAATTTTAGCCGTGTTTCAATTCTACAAAATCCTATAGAAATCGAAACTCACCCTGATTTGTAATTAAAATAGTTCTATTCCAATCTTTCCGATTGTTAAAAAACTTATATTTCTCAGTTAATCATTCTATGAACCTTTTGATCTCTATTGAGCTTTTTCAGTTAAAAAAAATAAATATATAGTTACATAAATATACTTAAAGATATCACATAATATGTGTCAAATTAATATAAGAAGTCACATTACTTTAATTCAAATTTTTCTCGAAAATTACGCAATCAATATTACATCAATAATACATATATCATCGGTCCAACCTTCAATTCACTTAACTCTCGCAACTCACTTAACGAAGAACAAGTTTTACATGCCAATAAAAATACATTCATGAAAGATATAGTAAGTCAATGATAGTGTGTATCATCGTTCTCAAAATTTTATTTAGAAGAGAGAATTTTCGCACTAAAGATCACATTCAAATGTTTTTAATTTATATATATATATATATATATATATATATATATCCGATTAATTAAATTATTAACGAGTTCTTTTAAAGTAATCCACCTATTTTAATATATTAAAATAGTGATAACAAAAAATCTAATAAAGAATAAAAAATTTCTATGGACAAATAAGCTCCGATTAAATAATAAATAAAAAATAATCATAATTGTTCTCTTTTTGTAATTTGAATATTAAAGAGTAAATAATAAATCAATAAAAATGAACATAAAAGAAATAGAATTATACATATGTATAACGCTATGAAAGAAAAACTACATATTTATATATAATATACCACACAACTAAAAGAAAATTAACTTACATTATCATTACATTGTCTATTTTGGTTTCATTTCTAGATATGTTTGGTATATCAATTTTAAAATCTTGTGACATTATCACTATAAGAAGGTGTGTAGTCGAAAATAAATACGTAGAAACAAATAAATTTACAACTTATAATAAAAATAACAACAATCATTAATCTTATTACTTGTTGCATTACTGCTCTTTCATTTATCACTACGATAAATTAAAAAATAAGATAAGATTGACCTTTAATTCAATTCATTTAGAAAATCAACAAGTATCGCATGTTGATAAGAATATTGTTGTAATGTCATCTCAGAGAGATAGTCGAAGTGACTTCATGACGTTCATATCTGCGCTTTCAATACTGTTATTTTCATCGTGGCGTACGTACAGTAGTCAGTCGTAGAAGCTCGTGCGTGATGCGTGCGTGCGTCTCATCGTCAGACAATCTATCAATTTAACCATTTCCACTTAAACAAAAACTTGTCGTTAGACGAGTGACTCAAACGACAATTGACAAAACTAGTATAATAATGTAATTAGCAATTTTGTTTGCTTCTTCTTCTTGTGATTGACACTAATTTACAAGTGTAGAAATCGTTTTATCGATCCAAAACGAAAATTGCCAACAATCAAAACCAAATCAAGAATCAGAAACCTTTTACTCTTGTATAACTAATCTGAAGATTCCTGTCGTGATGGAGACGTCTACTTTGCTTCTAACTATTGTGGCGGCGAGTATCTGCTTATATTATTTTATTCTAAGCAAGTTATCTTACTTCGATCGACTGAAGATCCCGTATGAGCGACCGATTCCATTGCTTGGGAACATGGCACCTCTTGTTTTTCAACGTGCGTCCCATCAGGAGACTGTACAAAGATTATATAACCTCTTTGAGAACGCAAAGTACTTCGGTTTCTACGATTTTATAACGCCAATTTTCGTTATCCGCGATCCAAATCTGATCTCCACGATCGCCATCAAGCAGTTCGACAACTTCTGCGATCACCGCAACTTTGTGAACGAAACTCTCGATCCGATAGCTAGTAAAAATCTGTTTGGTATGGTAGGGGATCACTGGCGCGAGATGCGAAAGCTTCTTAGCCCTAGTTTCACGTCCAGCAAGATGAAGATGATGTTCGGACTTATGACTCAATGCGCCGAGAACTTCGTCGATTATGTAGCAACGGAATCCGGAAAAACTGGCAAGACATATAATGTAAAAGACATACTAAGCAGATACACTAACGACACGGTAGCCACGTGCGCCTTCGGCATCAGCGTGGATTCTTTTAAGCATCCGAACAACGAATTCTTCCTACTTGGCAAGAAGGCATTGAGTTTTGACAGCGCTTTCCTAGTTCTCAAGTTTTTCATGCATAGAAACTTCCCGCTACTTGCAAAACTCTTCAAGATAAGAATGTTTGGACCAAAAATAGAAAATTTTTTCAAAGATGTCGTTTCCAGCACAGTTAAGACTAGGGATGAGCAAGGAATTGTTCGACCGGATATGATTCAGTTGATGATGGAGACCAGGAACAAAAATAGCGGACCTGAATTCGACATCAACGAGATGACCGCCCAGGCGTTCGTTTTCTTTCTTGCCGGATTCGATTCTGTATCAACATCTATGTGTTTCATGGTGCACAATATCGGTGTCAATCCCGATGTTCAGAACAAATTGAGAGAGGAAATTGATGATGTTCTGAGGCAGACCAACGGCAAACCTACTTACGAGGCCATCAATCATATGAAGTATTTGGACGCCGTGGTAAACGAGTCTATGAGACTACATCCGATAGCAACCTCCCTTGACAGAATATGCGTCAAAGAGACCGAATTGCCACCAGCGACTCCGGATGGCGAACCGATCACGTTGAAGCCTGGGGATACCATATGGTTCCCAGTTTTCTCTCTGCATCGCGATCCAAAGCTCTATCCGCAGCCAGACGAGTTCATTCCAGAAAGATTTCTTAACGGCGATGTGGACCACTCCGTTTATATGCCATTCGGTATCGGGCCCAGAATCTGCATAGGTAATAGGTTCGCTCTAATGGAAGCAAAAGTCATGCTGTTCCACCTGCTTTGGCGTTGCGATCTTGAGCCTGATGTTAAAACCGGAATTCCTCTGGTAATGAAGAAATCAATCACCATGATGGTAGAGGGAGGCGTCTGGATGAAGTTGCGAGCAAGGAAATCGAAGGCTCCTGTTGCACAAAACTTATTGGACGGACATGGAGTTGAGGATAGTAATGAAGCATACTAATGGATTTCGAGCGTTATATACGAGGAATTATATATTTAAAATTGACCTTTCAAAATATAACAAAAGTCCAGCCTTTTTCTTAGTCAAACATGTAGAAAGATTGAAAATAAAAGTTTCAGAAAAGCTTTTTTTTACTTATTGTTTTTCTAAATAAAGTGATATAAGAAATTATCAATATTTAGAATGTTCTTATAAAGAACACAGTAATTGTAATACTACTAATATAAACATACAATATTTTTCATATTGTCTTCATTTATATATAATTCAAATAAGATTTATAAGTAACAATGCATTTCAATTTTGCATTATTTTATATTACCTTCGTAGTCTACGTTTAAGAAACATAAATTTCTATTGAATTTTTAATATCTAGAAAAAAAATTTTTTTAATGTACTAACTAACGAAACTATTAGTGTTGTGTGTAATACAAATAAATTGATGTTGAATAATTTAATTTGGTTAATTTTTTAAACTGATTAGATCAAAAAATATTACGAACAGCTTATTATTCAAACTTATTACATGACTTCATAAATAATTATATGTAAAGTATTTGAAAGAAGTGGCAATCTTTTCCAGTTAAATCTAATTTAAAATATAAAAACAATAGCTTTATAAAAAATCTGCTTAAAATGTTTCACAGAAGAATCATGATTTTCAATTATAATCCGAGATGAGATTTTAAATCATTATATTGCTAAAATTATACGATATTGCTTCAACAATCTATAAAAGAAATAAACGAAGTCAAAGTAACAAATGAGAATTTTATAAAAGAAGGAAATTATTCTTTCTTCAATCATATCTTTTAATATTTTAACATATATCTATTTTAAAATAAGTTTTATGAAAAGTTTAAATTTCAAGAGTTTAATGAATTAACTTCTTCGAATACGAAAGAATATTTTCTACAATTGTGTAATAAAAAGAACTTTGATTACTTTGATTACATAATTGAAGATTGTGATGCACAATGATAGATGATACATGATAGATGATGCAATTTTATGAGTATCATTCTTTAATCACGTGAGAAGTGTGAAGTTGAGCAATATACACACATTCTTCTAGTTATGTAATACATTTTTACTTGTGTAAGGGCGGAGCCAGACTATGCACGTTTTACGCGAATATTCATGATTCGAGTCATGTCATCCTTGTTGTTTATCAAATGATAAACAAGGATGAACGATGCTCGAATATTCGCGTAAAACGCGCATAGTCTGGCCGCGCCCTTATACGTATATATATTGAGATAACATATAAGTGATTATATATAATATATAAGTGATAAGATATCTTATTCTTAAAATATGTTGTTATTTTCTTAATATAATAAATAAACGATATAAAATATTATATCTGATAGAATAACAGAGAGAGAGAGAGAGAGAGAGAGAGAGGGAATTGAGAAAAAAATGATAATAATAATAATTTTATAATTAATATATATGTGTGATACTGTGTTCACTCACTATATTCTAGAACAGTGAAATATTCAATTATTATGTGCATTGAAACGGCGATACAATTGTTAATTAAGCTACAGAAATTTGCTTCGTCTGACCAGATAAAATAAATTTTTGTAAACAAATAAACTATTGTTAAAGTACAAATAAAGAATTTGCAGTTCTTTAGCTATAAGTTATTTAATTATTTCTTTATGTGTTGCAGTTAAATATAAAAATTCTATTTTTACGATACAGTATAATATTAATCGACTTAATATGCTTATAGATCAAATATATTAATTAACGAAACACAAGCTAAGAAACAATTAAAATCGAGAACGGCCAAATACAAGCTAAGAAATCTCATTAATATGTTATTAGAAAAATCTTTAATACTTTTTCTTATTTGACTACATTTTAGTTTTGTTATGTCTAAATAATCTCATAATGTTTTCGTGTTTAAAATAAATATTTTGTTATTCTATTCAAAAATATTCAATGATAGTATAGCTAAAGTGAGATCCATGTATCTTCAGTTAATCTTTAATCCAACTCAATTTGCAAATGATAAACTTCATATGTCAATAACAATAATCTTGAGACAATAAGATAACATGATCAATTGGGAGACCATTGAAGTGGTGCAACCTTACAACATCTGCGCATTTGAAGCCAATTTAATCAATATAGAGTAGAAATCTAGTTGTTACATCTTGTGCATTTTCAGATAACATATCAGAATGATAAGTTATCGCTTGCTGATCATAGAAACGTTTCTAAGCTTCTGGACCAGATAATAACAATCAGTTGTAGTAATAAAATCTAATAAAATCAGTAGTAGTCATAAAAGATATTTATCCATAGCGAAATTAACAATCTTATATATTTTCGTGTTACATAATTGATATTAATTTATCAATCGAATATAAAAATCGGTTGTGATCTTCAATTTGACGTTAAAATTAGAATTTTCATGGTGCTGAATAAAAATGTATTCTTTAGGACGGAAGAAGGTATCTAGTTGAAATTATGAGCGGGAAAATCTATGAATCTTATTGCGCGCGAATGTATACTAAATGGTTATGAAGCTGAAAATACGGGCATATTAAATTCATAACTTACAAGATTTACTTCCAAGTGTAAAATTATATGCAAAATCAACCTTGTAAATTATTTTTATGTTTAATAACTCTTTTATTTGAACATTTAAAATAGAAAAACTAAGAGAGAGAGAGAGAGAGAGAGAGAGAGAGAGAGAGAGAGAGAGAGAGAGAGTGCACGTGCGCGTGTATGTCAAAAGCATAACCATCGCAAAAAAAGTAATTTTACAAAAATTTTATGTTAATTTTGTTTATTATAAATATTTTCATAAAAAGCAAGTGTATTGTAGTGATAATCGTTTTGATAGATCATTTTTACATTACATTTTTATTTATGCTCAGATCATAAATATTTTGTAATGAAAAATTTTTTAAACATGATTATTATATTAAATTATCATACTCTGTTTTTAAGAAACATAAATTTGTAATAAATCGTCTTAATTCATGTATAACATGTGAAGTTTATTATTAATTTTATTATACGACATTATCTATATAAATGATCATATACAGTCTTATTTTTCATTAGCAGATATATATATATCGCCTCTCATCTAACTACTGTAAAGAATTCTCGAGCAGTCAGTAAAGCATAATGGTAATAAATTTTATTGTGACGCGTTGCATATTCATACAAAATGCATAGTCTATTTGTAAAAGAGAACATGTTTGATGTACTGCGTCCATTTATTTCTATAAATAGGTATGTATTTCATATGTTGCAAATGCGTTTTATGCATATTGATGTACGATAAATTATTATACCAATATTCGATAAACTATCACACCTTCTATCTGCGCATTCAATAACAGCAAATTAGCTAGCCTCGTGAATTTAAATAATTTAATTTATAATATTAACATTTAAATTAAATAGCTAATTGAAATATAAATGTTGAATATATAAATAATTTATATTAGATTAAATTTTAAACGTAAAAAATGTTTAATGAAATTTACATGTAGAAAATACATATATAAGAATCATAAAATTCTTTATTTCTGTATACGCAAACGCATATGCCTATATCATAATATCTAATAGTATTCACATATCTAATAATTATGCAATTATTAAATATATCATAAACAAAGAAAAATCTAATAATAAAAAAATTTGTTTTTTATTAACTATAAATGTTATACACAGATTTCTCCGCAACTTGTACATCTTGTATTTCTTAATCTTTTAATATTAAAAAAATATTTTGATAATCACACTTTGAAAAATAAATATTTTTCTGAAGTAAAATTTCCGTTTAAAAAGTTTTGATATTAACAATAACATTATAAAGATTTGTAAAGTTTAATTATTTTAAAGTTCCTTGCAATCGAAAACATTGTATTACAAGTTAAAAGTTTACAGAGAATAAATGTTCTTTTATCAAGCATTTCCTATAGAAAAATCAGCTATTTATTTTGTTGTAAAATTTTTATATGTAACAAAAACCTTTTGCAATAATATTGAAACTGTTTAGTAAATATAAATTGTTTATATGTAAATTACGCATTGAATGATCTATGCCATTGATAATTATACACGAAAAACTACATATTTAGGTATGCAGGGTGGCCCACGTAAGTGTTACAAGCTGTTATCTCTAAAAGTACGCATTATAGCAAAAAATGTCTTAGATAAAAATTGTTTGGTTCTGAGGGGGAAAGAAGATAGGAATATAGTTAGACCTTGGGTAATGTCACCAAGGTCAGGACAAGGTCACATTGAATCTTTTAAATGGAACTCCCTACTTTTTATTGCATATTCATATAGCTTACCTCGAGATCTTTTCAAAACACTATAAAAAATATTTTTTTATTAAGTACTTTTCAAGTTATAAGGCTTGAAAGTTACAATACCGCCGGCATAAAATATAAAATATCTCGTAAACTAAAAATTTTTTTATAATCGTATCTTAATACTGTTATGCATAGAAAAATGAAATGAATAAATTATGCAATTCGCAATATGTAATTATCAAAATATATATGATTATCAAAAAGTTAATAGCTTACGAGATATTTTTCATGCCTTATAACTCGAAAAGTACTTAATGAAAAAATATTTTATTTTAGTGTTTTGAAAAGCTCTCGAGGTAAACTATACGAATATGCAATAAAAAGTAGGGATTCCATTTAAAAAATTTAAGGTGGTCTTGTCCTGACCTTGGCGACGCCATCTAAGGTCTAACTAATATTCCTATCTTCTTTCCCCCTCAGAACCAAGCAACTTTTGTCTAAAACATTTTTTGCTATAATGCATACTTTTAGAGATAACAGCTTGTAACACTTTACGTGGGCCATATCCTGTATACTATATCACAGTACTTAGAGAAAATTAACTTATATTATTATTACATTATCTATTTTGGCTTTATTTCGAGATATGCTTGGTAATTGATATATCGATTTCAAAATCTTGTGACATTATTATTATAAAAAGACGTGTGATCGAAAATGAGTACACAGAAAGAAAGAAATTTATAACTTGTGATATAAATAACAACAATTACTAATCTTGTTACTTGTTGCATTACTGCTTTTTCATTTATCAGTTACGATAAATTAAAAAAAAGGTAAGGCTTTATTTATACACCAAACATAAGATTATATAAAGAAGTATAAGAGAAACAAAAAAATCTGATATTATACTTTTATTATTCATATATCAGATTAGGCTAGATCAGAATATCACAAAATTATGATTTATTAGAAGAAGATATCGTATCAATTGCCTTATTAAAAAATGTTGGACGATGACATTGCTAAAATAAAAAGCAAATTGACTTCTAACCCAATTCATTTGAAAAGACGATAACCTTCGCATGTACATATGAATATTTTTGCACTGTCATCTTAAAGAGATATGATGTTCATATCTACGCTTTCAATGCTGTTATTTTCATCGTGGCGTACGTGCAGTAGTCAGTCGTAGAAGCTAGCCCGTGGTGAGAGCATCTCATCGTCAGACAATCTATCGATTTAACCATTTTCAATCAAACAGAAACTTGTCGTTAGACTCAAACGACAATTGACAAAACTAGTATAATAATGTAATTAGCAATTTTATTTGGTTCTTCTTCTCGTGTGATTGACACTAATTTACAATCAAGTGTGGAAATCGTTGCATCGATCCGAAACGAAAATTGCCAACAATCAAAATCAAATCAAGAATCAGAAACGTTTTACTCTTGTATAACTAATCTAAAAATTCCTGTCGCGATGGAGCCGTCTACTTTGCTACTAACTATTCTGACGGCGAGTATTTGCTTATATTATTTTATTCTAAGAAAATTATCTTACTTCGAGCGACTGAAGATCCCGCATGAGCGACCGATTCCATTGTTTGGCAACATGGCATCTTTTGTTTTTCGACGTATGTCCCATTCGGAGAACCTACAAAGATTATACAACCTTTTTGGGAACGCAAAGTACTTCGGCGTTTACGATTTTATAACGCCGGTCTTTGTTCTCCGTGATCGAGATCTAATCTCCACGATCGCCATCAAGCAGTTCGACAACTTCTGCGATCACCGCAACTTCGTGAACGAAACTCTCGATCCGATAGCTGGTAAAAATCTGTTTGGTATGCGAGGAGATCATTGGCGCGAGATGCGAAAGCTTCTTAGCCCTAGTTTCACATCCAGCAAGATGAAGATGATGTTTGGACTTATGAGTCAATGCGCCGAGAACTTCATCGATTCTGTAGCAACACAATCCGGAAAAACTGGCAGGACATATAATTTAAAAGACATACTGAGCAGATACTCTAACGACACGGTAGCCACGTGCGCCTTCGGCATCAGCGTGGATTCTTTTAAGCATCCGAACAACGAATTCTTCCTACTTGGCAAGAAGGCACTGAATTTTGACGGCATACTATCCTTCAAGGTCTTCATGCATAGAAACTTCCCATTACTTGCGAACCTCTTCAAGTTAACAATGTTTGGTACAGAGATAGAGAATTTTTTCAAAGATGTCGTTTCCAGCACAGTGAAGGCCAGGGATGAGCAAGGAATTGTTCGCCCGGACATGATTCAATTAATGATGGAGACCAGGAACAAAAATAGTGGACCTGAATTCGACATCAATGAGATGACCGCCCAGGCGTTCGTATTCTTTCTTGCCGGATTCGATTCTACATCAACAGCCATGTGTTTCATGGTGCACAATGTCGGTGTCAACCCCGATGTTCAGAGCAAATTGAGAGAGGAAATTGATGATGTTGTGAGACAGACCAACGGCAAACCTACCTACGAGGCCATCAACCGTATGAAGTATTTAGACGCCGTGGTAAACGAGTCTCTTAGACTATATCCGGTAACAACTTTCCTTGACAGAATATGTGTCAAAAAGACAGAATTGCCACCAGCGACTCCGGATGGCGAACCGATCACGTTGAAGCCTGGGGATAGCATATGGTTCCCAGTTTTCGCTCTGCATCGCGATCCAAAGCACTATCCGCAGCCAGAAGAGTTCAAGCCAGAAAGATTTCTTAACGGCGAAGTGGATAGTTCGGTCTATATGCCATTCGGTATCGGGCCCAGAATTTGCATAGGTAATAGGTTCGCTCTAATGGAAGCAAAAATCATGCTGTTCCATCTGCTTTGGCGTTGCGATCTTGAGCCTGATGTTAAAACCGAAATTCCTTTGGTGTTGAACAAGAAATCATTCATCATAATGGCAGAAGGAGGCTTCTGGTTGAAGTTGCGAGCGAGGAAATCGAAGGCTCCTGTTGCACAAAGTTTATCAAACGGACATGGAGTTGAAACACAGTGATGAAGCATATTAATTCATTTCGAGTACGAAATTATGTACTTAAAGTTGATGTTTTAAAATATAGCAAAATCCAGCCTTTTTTTCAATCAAGCATGTAAAAAAATCAAGAGTACCAATTTCAGGAAAGTTATTTTTTTAATACTCATCGTTATTTTTCTAAATAAAGGGTTATTTTCCAAAATAAAGTACTATAAAAATTTATTTACATTTAAAATATTCTTATAAAGACCACAGTAATTGTAGTACTACTAATATAAACATACAATATTTTTCACATTGTCTTCATTTATATATAAATTAAATAAGTTTTATGTAAGTAATAATGCATGTCAATTTTGAGTTATTTTGTATTACCTTTGCAGTTTATTTAGAAAAACATTAACCGTATTGAAAATTTTTAATGTTTAGATAAAGAAAATTTAAAATATGTGAAACTATTGATGTTGTGTGTAATACAAATAAATTAATGTTAAATATTTAATTTGGTTAATTTTTGAACTGAATGGATAAAAAAATATTACGAATAGCTTATTATTCAAATTTATTACATGACTTCAGAAATAAAAGTAAAGTATTTGAAAGAAGTGGCAATCTTTTCCAGTTAACTCTAATTTAAAATATAAAAAGAATAGCTATATATAAAAAATGTGCTTAAAATGTTTCAAAGCAGAATCATGATTTTCAATTATAATCCGAGATGATTTTAAATTATTACATCGAAAATTAAAATTAAAATTATACGATATTGCTTCGACAATTTATAAAAGAAATAAACAGAGTCAAAGTAACAAATAAGAATTTTATATAATAAAAAAAGAAAATTATTTTTCTGTCAATCATATCTTTTAATATTTTAATATATGTATATTTCAAGATGAGTTTAATGAATTATCTTCTTCGAATATGAAAGGATATTTCCTACATTTGTGTAATAAAAAGAATTACTTTAGTTAATGATTATATAATTGAGGATCGTACATGATAGATGATGCAATTTTATGTATGAGTATCATTTTTCAATCACGTGTAAGAAGTTTGAAGTTAAATAAAATACACATTCTTCTCTAATTATGTAATACATTTCTATTCATGTAATACGTATATATGTTAAGATGATATTAAATAATTGCCTATAAATGATAAGATACCTTATTGTTATAACATATGTTTTAATTTCTTTTAATATAATAAACAAACGATATATTATACTTGATAAAGTGACAGAGAGAGAGAGAGAGAGAGAGAGAGAGAGAGAGAGAGAGAGAGAGAGAGAGAGA
>NJRL01000318.1:62457-102118 GCA_003063815.1 Aphaenogaster rudis | reverse complement strand
GCAAATGATAAACTTCATATGTCAATAACAATAATCTTGAGACAATAAGATAACATGACCAATTGCGAAACCATCAAAGTGGAGCAACCTTATAATATCTGCGCATTTGAAGCCAAATTAATCGATATAGAGTAGAAATCTAGTTGTTACATCTTGTGCATTCAGATAACATATCAGAATGATAAGTTATCGCTTTCTGATAATGAAAACGTTTCTAAGCTTCTGGACCAGATAATAACAAATCAGTTGTAGTAATTAAATCTAATAAAATCAGTAGTAGTCATAAAAGATATTTATCCATAGCGAAATTAACAATCTTATATATTTTCATGTTACATAATTGATATTAAATTATCAATCGAATATAAAAATCGGTTGTGATCTCCAATTTGACGTTAAGATTAGAATTTTCACAGTGCTGAATAAAAATATTCTTTAGGACGGAAGAACGTTTCTACTTGAAATTATGAGCGGGAAAATCTATGAATCTTATTGCGCGCGAATATATACTAAATGGTTATAAAGCTGAAAATAAGGGTATATTATATTCATAACTTACAAGGTTTACTTCAAGTATAAAATCATATGTAAAATAGACCTTATAAATTATTTTTACGTTTAGAGAGAGAGAGAGAGAGAGAGAGAGAGAGAGAGAGAGAGAGAGAGAGAGTGTGTGCGTGCGTGTGTGTGTCAAAGGCAAAAAACGCAGAAAAAGTTATCTTACAAAAAGTTTACGTTTATTTTGTTCATTATAAACATTTTCATAAAAAGCAAGTGTATTGTAGTGCTAAAAAACTGCCAAAAAACTGCTCATTTTGATAGATGCAATCATTTTTACATTAAATTTTCATTTATATTTAGATGATGGATATTTTTCATAATCCAGAATTTTTTAAAAATATGATTATTATATTAATTATCATAATCTGTTTTTAAGAAACATAAATTTGTAATAAATCGCCTTAATTTATTACGTATATTACGTGGAGTTTATTATTAATTTTACTATACGACGTTATCTGCATAAATGATTATATGCAGTCTTATTTTCATTAGCAGATATAACATCATGTACATACATCCATCGCCCCTCATCCAAATACTGTAGAGAATTTTCGAGCAATTAGTAAAGCGCGATGGTAATAAATTCTATTGTGATGCGTTGTATACTCATACAAAATGCATAGTCTAAGAGGACATGTTTGGTGTACAGCGTCCATTTATTTCCACAAATAGGTATGTATTGTCTGTTGCATTTTATGCATATCGATATATGATAAATTATCATATCAATATTCGATAAACTATTACACCTTTTATCCGCGCATTCAATAACAGCGAATTAGCTAGCCTCGTAAATTTAAATAATTTAATTTATAATATTGAAATTTAAATTAAATAGCTAATTGAAATATATAAATGTTGAATATATAAATAATTTATATTAGATTAAATTTTAAACGTGAAAAATGTTTAATAAAATTTACATGTAGAAGATACATATAAAAGAATCATATAAAATTCTTTATTTCTGTATTCGCAAACGCATATGCCTATATCATAATATCTAATAGCATTCACATATCTAATAATTATGCAATTATTAAATATATCAAAAACAAAGAAAAATCTAATAATAAAAAAATTGATTTTTTTAAATTAAAAATTCAATACAGACTTCTCCTCAATTTGTACATCTTGTATCTCTTAATCTTTTAATGTTGAATATTTTGATCATCACGCTTTAAGGATTTTGAAGAAATAAAATTTACTTGAAAAAATTTTGATGTTATCGATATCATTATAAAGATTCGTAAAGTTTAATTATTTTAAAGTATTTTGTAATCAAAAACGTTGTGTTAAAAGTTAAAAGTTTACAGAAAATAAATTTTGTCTTTATCAAGCATTTTCTACAGAAAAATCAACCATTTATTTATTGTAGAATTTGTATCTGCAACAAAATTTTTGCATTAATATTAAAACAGTTTATATAAATATAAGTTGTTTATATACAAATTACGCATCGAATGATCTATGCCGTTGATAATAATTATACACGCTGAATATAGAAACGCGTAATATTCTCCCAGTTGTATCTCACTACTAGTATAGAATTAATTTATCGACACTTGAATTAATCACGTTGTGGTTGACGCAAATCCAACGTATCCGAATCACAACACTCGAAACCGTTTCATGTCACAAAGAACACAGTAATAGACACTGCAACTTTTAAATTAAATTTCATTTCGTAAATAAATGTTCAATTATAAAAAATATGAAGTACTACTTTTTTATTTTATAAAATAATATTATCAGGATATATAGATGCTATATCTCATAATGTTGTATAATTATGCTAAAGTTACACCATATTTATAATTATTATAAATATGATGTAATTTTAAATGATATTTTTATTTATTTGTAAAATTAGAGTGTCGCATTGTACATATAAAACAGACTTTTTTTACGATTAATATATTTCTTACGTTTATTATATTTTTGTTAGAGAAAAGGTTAGACTTTTTTTACGTAATTTTAAATTGTAATTCCAATGCGCTATATATCACATGTAATATTGTCGTTATTTTTTTGTTTTTATTAATGTTACGCTTACAAAAGAGGGCCGGTAAATTAGGCCAAATTCTGCCCCGCGATGGAACCTAAACTAACCTTTAAAAATCCTTCCTTAGGTCCTAAGAAGTACGAAAATAACCGTTATTTATCCGAGAAGTGGTGGGAAAGTTGTGAGAGAATAGCTTATTAAGCTATTAGGCTTAATATTGGTTTATACATAGAAACCAACATTCTGCTCTATACCAACTTTAGGAAATTGCATTTTTTCAAGTCAAATACATATGCCGACACTGTTTTATTTATAAGTTGCTTTAGTATTTTTGACATGCAGTATTCCTAATATTGGCGGGTTGAGCTACTGCTCTTGGGCTAGCTACGCGTAAGAGAAACATGACGCGACATATTAACGATGAAAACGATGAGGATTAAGAACAGGAAATACCTACGACTAGATTTTGGCAGGATGCTTGCGCTCTATTCTGTGTATATTACGTTTTTTTATACAACTTCCTGCTCTTCTCGCTAATAATGTAAATAAATCAAATCTTAAATTTAAAAAAGTTAAAAACACAAAAAAATTTTTTTAAATATAAAAAAATCAAAAATTGTTTTTTTTTTGTTACACAGATGCAATTTCCTAACGTTGGTATAGAGCAGAATGTTGGTTTCTATGTATAAACCAATATTAAGCCTAATAGCTTAATAAGCTATTCTCACAACTTTCCCACCACTTCTCGGATAAATAACGGTTATTTTCATACTTCTTAGGACCTAAGGAAGGATTTTTAAAGGTTAGTTTAGGTTCCATCGCGAGGCAGAATTTGGGCTAATTTACCGGCCCTCCTTTATTGTCGTTTCATTCTAAATAAAACGGCAACTGATTAACGGCCAAAAATGCATTCATAATGCTGAGATATTGCAAGCATCAAAACGTTTCTCAAAATTCAGTTCTTTTTTTCTGTCGAGCAGAATGAGACCAATGCTCGAATATAGAATGCAATAGTGCAGAAATAGTCAGTATAAATGTAGATTCAGTACTTCATCGATTGCACGTATTGAGAAATAAAATTATTAATTAGTCTAATAGTATACGCATTCTATTATATTACAAAGAAGTTGTGCCAAAGATTTAATATAATATAGCTAAACTTCTGCAAGTAACTGTATACGATATAGATAATTTAATTAATTCCTTTCAAAGTGTGTCGTTACCGACATTCTGGTCTGCTTTGTTTTACAAATGTCGATTAAACCTTTGTTAGACTTAGTTAAATTAATCCTTTTCTGGTTCTAAAACTAAGACTAGGAGAAAGATAAACATAGTCAGTAAATTAATCTTACAGTTAATAAATTATTTGTAAAACTGGCAATAAATTAAGAAGTTTTTCCTACAAAAACCAATCTGTGCTAAATTAAGATTTAGAAAGAAAATAGTGAGATGCAGGTGACAGTCGACTTTGTTTCAAGTCTGAAATATTTTTAAAATATTATATAGTTGAGAAAGAATACAAAGTATCATTAATTGTGTTGAAATATGCAAATAAATATTAAAATAGCAAAATATATTATGATATAATCTCATATTATTTTTATACATGTATAAGAGCATCAATTTCACTCATCAATAAAATCAATAAAATTGTTATTTTTACTTGATATTCCTTGATTGAACATTTCCGCAGAATGATTGTTAATTGATTAAAATAAAATAAATTATTTTTTCATTTGATTAAGAGCACTTGATATATTTTCAACTACTGTTAGTTTAACACCAATAGTATAATAAATATCATATGTATTAAATAAATTTATAAAAAGGATATTCGAATATTTACATTCCGAAATATTGCTGATATATTTAAGGATTGAATCTATATATAAGGCATGAAAAGGGTGCAATCGCCAGAATTTTGTCCCGAATACCAGGATATAAATAATACGATGGTTCTGCTCGAAGTAGACCGTGCTCTTTTCTTCAGTCTTTTGTTAGAAGGACAATATTGAAAAGGCAATGTTGAAAATCCACATCTGCTGAATGCATTCAATCCTACTTTCAATTTCTCTATAAAATATAAAGACTCTAAAAAATATAAGATTTATTTAGAGAAGCTCATATAAAAAAGAATGTAAAATACATAAATTATTCCCCTGTCTTTTAATTTTATAGCTAAATTAAGGATTATTATCCGTTTTAAATTTTATAATATTTCTAAATTATTCTAACATACTTTAATATTTTAATTTAAATTATTTTATTTATGCACTTTAGTATTATTAATATAAGAAAATTTAAAAAATAAGAACTAACGAAAACATGTAAATACTGAAAACACATTTGAAAACAAAACATCTTGGTATCTATTCCTAATTTCTAAGTAAATTTCTCAATAACATTTTCTAGAAGATATAAACTTGATTACATTTTATTAATAGAAAAATGAATCTTTCTGGAAATCTAATTAATATGTAATTTTGCGTTTGCGTCATTACATCTTTTTATCTTCAATTCTTGTTATTAAGATGATAACAGCAGCCAATCAATAAATAACAGCACTAAGGTCAATATAATGATTACAATTAGCATATTTTGCTTGATAAAAAATAGAAATTTACTAACAGGATCTTTTTTAATGATACTTAAATATCTATAACTTTACTTTTTTACAACGTTGCAAATGGTGACTTGGAATATCAACATGTTTCTTTTCTAGATAAAGTAGAGCAGTAGAGATACGAAGAGAACATTGCACCCTATATTTTATCACTTTGCTTAATGTTTAAGTAAGGTTTCGTTTCATAATGTAGAACGCGTAAGCTTTCGTATTATGCAGCGAGCACAACACTTAACACGGACACAACACTTAAAGCAAATACAAGAATAAAGATTCCATAGTAATATATAGATATACAAATGAGATTAAATATAAAGTAATTAGTACATTGTTACATCCGAGCTCCGTTTATCGCATTCCGCAGCGTTCGTTACTCACGGCACGGAATTAAATTATAGCGTTCAAGATCAATCGCATTTGTAACTATCACATTAAATATAATTAACATTTGCTTACATAAAGCAAATATTAGTAACGATAACATGGCGTGCAATAACAAGCTATAACTATATCGAGATATACCTAATTACACAACCAATTACAATACGATCATTCGACTTGGTCGACCTAGATCGACCCTCCTTTCATCCGTTGATGATTCTCGTAGATCAATGCTCTCTTGTCATTTTTGATATTAATTTTTCCTATATTAATGTTTCTTTGTTTGACTTGGCAATTGAAATGATATTATACTCGTACTTTTGAACAGAGATGCAACAATTTCATATAGAATACTTATAAGCAAGCAATAATTTAGAATATATAGAATGCGCTTAATACACACAGAATGGGATCATATTTTACATTATTATCCAATATTTCAAAATACAAAATAAAAAAATCAATTTATGCCTGTTTTTAAAAATCAAACAGCGTAAATTCATGTTATATGCCAAATATAATTCTTATAAAATTTTTAAGAAAAGTAATATATTTAAACATAATATAAAATATGATATTGGTTCTTTTAACATCGTGTAATTATGCAAAATTTCTCTATTTTATTTTTTATTACACATATACACGGATTTATTATATACTTTATTTATTTTTTAATATTTGCGAATTGCATTTCTTACATATTTTGGATATAAAAAATAAAATTGTTAAGAAATCGATCTTTGTTTATCTATAAACAAATAAAATACCGTATACTTTATTTTAACATCACAAATGAGAATGTACTGAAAATGCATCAAAGTGAATAAGGTAAAAGAAATTTTCAATTATTTACAAGAAAAATTTTTGAAGAACAAGGAATGAAAATATAAAAATATCTACTTTACACATTTATAAAGTATAATAAAATCATGAATTTATTTCCAAATGTATGACTGTACAAATATATAAATTTATAATAGATATTATAGAATATTACAAATAGAAGATATATAAATCGGCCTTATAATCAAGTTATACTAAAGATCAATATTTTTATAATAAATAATCACTTTAAACACTCATGTCACATTCTTTAAATAAATTGTCATTATAATATTTTACTTGATATTTCAATTCGACGGTTTATCTTCTTAAAACTGTCTCTATGTGCGCTGTAAAATGAACTTTATTCCGTTCCCAATATTAATTTCAGGTAAGAAACGGTAACTTTAAATTTATTTGCTTTTGTTCTCAAGTGATAAGTCACTAGAATTCAATGTGTCTGATGAAAGATGATAATTTCAATCTCTTCTTGATTGCATCGAGAAATTCATAATGTGATTGAGTATCTGAAGCGTACAGGTAAACATCATAACATGGAGATCAATATTCCCATGCGTAACGAGTTTATTAACAGCAATGGAGAATTTCTAACATTCCAAAATTTATAATCAAACAAATATTAATATTTCAATGTATTCTCCATATTCTTCCTTTTTCTTTAAGAAAAAATCTGTTAAGCAAAAAATATATATAAATGACCATCAATCAATATGCAGAATCAAATGGGAATTTCTCTATGTTGTTTCGAAAATATAATTCAAGAATGGAACAGATATTCATACAAAAGTGACTTCGCAGTTTCTTTTGTAGCAAAATTTGCGTCTTGAATCTTGGTGATAAATAATTCTATTTTCATATATATAATTTTATATATTAATATTTATATACAAGGTATTTCGTTTTAAATGATACAGTCGATTTTCTTCGAAACTCTATCGATGATACAAAAAAAGTTTCAGATAAAAGTTGAATGGTTTCGATCTTTGAGGGACATCGTAAAAGTTGAATGGTTTCGATCGTTGAGGGACATCTTATAATGGACACATGTTTTTTCTAGGTGGAGGTGTTTCCGAAATTTTAAGGTGACCTTTGTTTTTTTAAATGAAATCATATAATTTTCTTTATATAATATAATTCCTCTAGTTATTTGGCATATAAAAGTATTAAGGTAAAGCTATCAAAAAATCAATAGTTTACAAGGTATTTTACATTTTATTCTGACATATTTTGACATAAAATGTAAAATATCTTATAAACTATTCATTTTTTGATAACTGTAGCTTAATATTTTTATGCATAGAATAATGGGATGAATCAATTGGTGCGAGGAAAACACATGGTTGCTCTTCAAAAAAATATGTAATTGCATATTGCAAATTGCATAATTTGTTTTAAAAACAACCATGTGTTTTTCTCACATCAATTGATTCATCCCATTATTCTACATGACTCATATCGGAATCATATGTCCCCCTTTAGGTCATACAACTTTTATCTGAAACATTTTTCAATACAATCATCGGTTTGCGAGATATAGCACTGTAAACTTTAAAATTGTATGTATATACATATTTATTGTATATACATATTTATATATTTATATATAATTTATATATATATATATATTATGTATAATTTATATATATGATTTTATATTTTAATTTATTATGTATTTACTCATTACATAATATATAATTTTATATTTATTCCTTTTGTATCATACACAAAATGCGCTTGAAAAATGAGAAGCATAAATTCTTCAATCAACTTCAGATCAACTTTTCTCTGCTTATTGTTTCATTTGTAAGAAATCTTAAATTATGCATGCTAAAATGATTTGAATGCGAAAATGCGCGTTATTAATTTCTGAACATACCGAGAATTCCAAGCTATGTACATATTTTACATTAAAGTGAAAGAAAAATACAAATGCTTGTCTGTCAAAATTAAAGTGCAAGAAACAAATATTTTTATAAATTTTTAAATTGTCATTATATAGAACTTCTACGCTTAAAACGATTTTCATTTCTCGATGTTTCTAATAATGGATAAATTCAAACAATGGAACAATGCGTATAGATATTTGCTACAATAGGTATTAATTTAATCTAAATACAAGTAGTGCTAATGACAGAGTATTAAAGTCAGAATTAAGAGTTAAGAGTACAAACTCAGTCTTAATTATGCAACTACAAAGTTTAATTTATATATAATTAAATTAAAAGAATATCCTAAAATTATTTTTAAAAATATAATAATTGAATCAAGATCGAGGTACACACGGACATAATATTTTTTCTGGGAAACACATTTTTATAAATAAACATTTTTCGTCATGCATGTTTACATATATATATGGGTCATTCCACGCCGATTCGCAAGGGGTTAAACATCAACTTTTTTATTTCTGTGAATCTATTCGGAAATAATTCCGTTCGGAATGATTTCGAAAAACACAGGACAAAGATAGGGAAACTACAAGAAAACGACAAAGACAAGCATTGGACAAGTGACTATCATTCCGAACGGAATCGTTTCCGAATAAATTCATAATACATGCCCTGATGGCAGCTCGTTTTTAGTAGGTCTTTACGAGTACTATACCTATGTAAGAGCGTTTCTATAATAAATGTAGCGTTTCCGAAATAGAGCCTGCGCAAAATGAGGACTGCAAGATTTTCAATAAATTTTTTCGCCTATTAGACGTCTAAGAAAAAAATTCATTGAACATAAAATACGCTATTTTGATCATATTTTTAAATCCAAAAATATTTTTTAAAAAATTATTCAAAATTTTTATAATAATATTTTTAAACAAATAGAGTAAAAAATACACAAGAATTTTAATATCTCGAAAACCCCATTTTCTATTTTTTTGAAATTATAGGGAATATTCTGGAGAGAATTAAGAAAATTTTAAGGCCGGTCCAAAGTTGCGTAGAAAATTTGGGAATTTTTTATAGATTTTGTTGTGAGGCAGACAGGTACCGTGGCTTCGCACAGACTTACGCGCGGCCTCGAGCGGACTCGAGCTTCTTATACAGGGTGTCTCATATAACTCTTAACAGCTTGATATTTCAGAAACTATGGATTTTAGAAAAAAATGTTTCAAACAAAAGTTGTAGGGTTTAAAAAGACGCATTTAATGTCAGTATTAGTTTGATCTATATATACTCGCGGTGAAGAAAAATCCTGAATATCCCTCACTATAAATTTATCTTCGAATAAATATTTCTGATAACGTATTTTATGGATATGTTCCTCTCGCGTGGATTAAAAATGACGCCTCCAATTTGCAAAGCGATATCTGGAGATATACGTCGCAATCTTTTCCGCCTCTTTATACACCCACTGATGGCGATATCAATGGGCATGCAAAAAGCAGATTCCACGCGATTCACAATATGTCGATAACACACACCAAGCTGTTAATGATTATAAACAGCGAGCAGGAAGCGGCAATGCACGCACATCGATCTGTAAAGATGAATGGCGGTTGGTTATGTAAGCCGCGGGAGTATTTATACGTCGGTCCAAAATAGTCGACAAACCGCACTCGGAGGTGGCACGTTTCTCTGATAGCATATGGTTGTCGACACACTTCTTATCGGGGCAACAATATCCAATCACAATAAAAAATTTTTACGTTTGGTGAATTAAAGAATGCTGATGCAATATTTAAATATCTGCCCGATTTATACAGTTCGTATTCGCACACATTCCGTATCATATGTATCAATTGTGGTGGAGTGGTTGATATTGCTTCTCAGCGGATGCGGATCCCGTTTATTTTTGTTGTAAAACGACTTGTGAACAAGTTCTTCCTTTTTTTTCTACTGCAGCACGCCTTTAAGGAATCGCATAGGCGGGTGCAAACTATTTCCAGATTTGTTGATGTTTCGGATTACATACGCTTGCCTTGATGCTCTACTCGTGCGAACAGCATACATGGTCGATCGCGGGGAACCCAATATTTCAATGTTTACTTATCGAGATTTATGACAACACATGTGGGAAGAAACACTCTTCTAACTGATACCGCAAGTGCTATATCCCGAATTCCAAGGCCCCATAACTTCAACAGTGATGAATTCAGCGGAAAAGATATCATAAAAAATAATATCTGCATATGTTCTTCTATTTTCTGACAATGACATGCAAGTCACGTAAAATTTTGCAAGCACTGAATAATTAAGTTCTATTTTCGTAATACTATTTCACACGTTAAATTTTCCAAAATTATGATAAAAGCACAATAATTATACATCATTTAGTTATCCAATAAACTAACTTAATGTACATAATAATGTTGTATGTGCGAACTGTCATAATAAATCGTGTACATGCATTAAACACTTAACGGTATCAGCTAAGTGGAAGATATCAGTATATATACGGACGCGTGGTCATTACCTAAGTGGGGTTAAAAGCTTTAAAGCAAAGAAAATATTATGTAATACATATCCCACAAAGTACGTTTTGCTAAACTTTAAGTTTCAATATACATATAAGTCTGCATATCGTTTTAATATTTATTAGATTCTTTTTAATAAAGCAAAAATTTGATTACATTTAATCTTTCTCAAGTTATCTTTTAATCTAAAAACTAATTAATCTCTCTAGTTTCTTTATACTTTGCTCACAATTAATTATATTCATCTTAAATTAGTTTCAACATTAAAAAAATTTATTAAAACAAAATGCATTCATATAGTATCATTAGTACAAATATTTTAAACATCTTGGGGAAAAATCAATATACAGTTGATTTTTTGAAACATAGAAGTATATAGTATAAAAGAGAGACAAAATACTTTAATCAATGTATGCAACGAATTAAAATTCTTTACAAAACTATCATTATACTACAATATTATAATATACAATAAATTTACAACAAAACAACATATAAGACATAAACAACGTTATAAAATAAAATCTCTTTGAAAAGCGGCACAAAGACAACTTATATCGTCAATAGCACATACGGATTAGTTACATGCATGTACAACATCAAACTGCAATTTAGAAATGAGATTCTCTAAGAAGGAAACTTACCGGGATTTGATTGAGATTGATGTCGGATTTCTCCCTGTTGGGACAATTTGCAGTGTAACCGGGCTCCTGGTTGAATCGCCTGCCAAACTTTAGGAGATTCCTCATAATCATGGTATTCATCACGATGATGAGTACGAGCGGCACGATCAGACTCGCTATACTATCGATGATGCTAATGATCCGCATGGTCTGCCAATATTCGGCTTTCAGCTCGCACATCTCGTCGCCACCCTGGTTTTTCACCACCCCGGCGGTAACGAAGGAGTACGAATGGCTAACTAAGGCGAGGATCGTTAATACCAGAATAATCGTCTTTGCACGCGCTACGGTGCACATATGCGGTCGATGCAGCGGATACTGAACGGCGATGAATCTCTCGACGGTGAAGGCGACGATTAACCAAACGCTGAGTGAACTGCATACCGCGCTGACATACACCAGAGTTTCGCACCAGCCATTATTGTTAAAGACCTTCCATCCGATCGTACTGTTAAGCCATACGAGAAGCAGGGACATGAGAAAGCTAAAATCGGTGGTGGCTAATGCCGCCAAATAATAACTGGAGCTGCGTAGCTTTAGGTGCGTCTTAAGAAAAACCACGCACGACAACAGGTTGCCCACCAAGCCCAGCAATATGATAAACGGTATGTAGTATAGATGGCAGAAATCCAGAAGGAAGTAGAGCGAGTGGCAAAAGCTGTCCGATTCCTTTTCTATCTCGAAAATTGTCTCAAGACTGTGATTTTGATTATCGTAGAACGTCAGGTTCGACCAGGTCGTCGTCGATGCTGATCGTCGGAATCGTGACAGGCCGTCGCCGATCGTTGTCGGTATCTGATGACATCCCAAAGCTTTACTCAACAGTTTTGCAAACACAAACATGATTGCTCTTGTGTGTGTGTGATTGCGAGATTATATTGAGAGAAAAAACTTTCTTCGATGCCAGTTGCTCCAAGAAACTGTTTAATCCAGCGCAGTCGGTTGCGATATGCAAAATGCATCAGTACAAAATACACGTTGCAATATTATTGGCCAGTCTCCAGACTCGTTGATGTGACATCGTTGATATAGACCAGGCCAGTGGATCACAGAATTGTATGGAATGCTCGAATCGAGTGCAACAGACGAAATGATTGTCCAACGGAAATTCCCAGTTCTTTCGCGGAACGCATAATTTACGTTGATAAAACCTGTTGGATGAGGTTGCATGTATATTGCGCATTTGACAAAGACTTGTCAAAGTCATGGATAATGCCGTTGACATAAACCACGACAGTGTTCTGCCCGGAATTGCGTTAAATACTCGAATCGTGCGTGATAAGTACCATAAAGAATTGTTCGACAGAAATTCTGTTTTTTCTCTACAAGTGCTCAATATCACGCTCTGCGAAAATCGATTAGCGATGAACAGTAAAAGCTTAATAAAGTTTTTCTAAATTTGTAAGGCACAATTAAGTAATAAATTAATAAGTAATGAATTATATATATAACATTATAGGCGGATTCAGATTGACAATTAGACATTTGATTCACATGAAAAAATCATTCTAATACACTTTTATTCAATTAGCTGTTCAAAAAAATCCGTAATTAAACTAAAGATTTTTGATCTGACACATTCAATTGCAACGCGAACGCATTCCGCTGCGGACGAACGCACGACGTAATGGTTGGAGGCTTTCCAACGTTACTGACGGATCACCATCGGTATTGAGCGCAGGATTGCGTTTAAATGTTCGGACAATCGTTTTCGTTCAACGAATATTTTTTTCTGTCTAAACGTCCATTTGGGTGACGTAATGGTCACTTACATTTTAAGTTTGATTACATTCAATTCAAATACGTTCGCAGCAGCATGCAGCTGAACAATGCAGTATCACGCGCGTACATTTCGTTCGTTAGATTCGATTTCATTTAACCGCTCGCTATTTAACTCATTTTTCGGATTCCAGTAATAATTCGTATTCATTTTGATTCATCAAAGTGTGAGCTAATTCAATTTTGAGGAAATCGAGTCCATTATGTTCACGTCAGTAATTAAGCTGAACATAATGCTTTACTGTTCAATTGTACCTTAATAATGACAAGATATGATTTTAACGTATTAATTTCGTATCCGAATTAATTCCGTATCCGTATTAATTCCATATTAATTCCATATTGAATTAACCAAGATGATTACAAAGTAAGTTCATTGAATGACTCGCAATTAGAGTACGCCATCGAAACCAATTATTGAAATGGATCTAAATGCAAGTGCATGATTATTCAGGCGCGTAAAATTTTATAATACATCTTTTAAATAGAACCTTTATGCAACCCTCCTAACGTGCCATATTAATATAGAACGAATTAATCGCGCCATTGGTTCTTAGTCGCAGTTGAGTAAAATTCCTCGCGTTTTCATTAACGTGAAAAAGGAGAACGTGACGCATTAACAGTAAACTTAATAGCTTTTTATAATTGATTTCTTAATTGAATTGTCTGTTTTTCTTTGTCTACTTCGCGTGCGATTGATTGTAAATCGATACGCTTTAACGCATTAAAAGCTGTTCTCGCAGCTTGTAATATATTTGATCGCGCCGAATAAACGCGGAAATGTGGTAGAGTTGATAAACAGAGTGCATGTTTCCGCAAGAATGCAATTTTATTGTATAGCTTGCTTCGCTATTCGCTCAACCTTGACTCGAATAGATCCCGAAATTCTAGTATACGGTAGGACTGATTCAACGATAATTTAAGAGGATTCAACCATTCTACCGCCTCCAGATGTCACGCATATTGAAAAAAATGCAGCGATATTGATTTATATTCACATTATTATATCTTTTAAATCATATTTAAAAATATATAAACTTAATATCTGTTAAATTAATTTTCATATAAATATATGTTTCATTTTTTGTGTTTTTTAAATTATTATTGTGTCATTAAACTGTTATTAAGTTATGAAGCACGTTGACTTACCGTTTAATTAAACTGTATATATAATCATGATTCACACAATATGTCATTTAATACAGGAAATATATATCGCTCAGTAATCCTTGGGTAAAAAGTATGTTCTTTTTAATTTTAAACGGAGAAGATATAATATTACCAGCGGCACTTTTAAATGTCATGTGTCATAAGGAATAAAACCATTTATATCATCGGATTTTCTACACACACTTTTATCATTAATTCTGTCTTCTCCCATCTTCTCGTTCGTCACTACGCGTAGAAAATTCACAGACGGAGAGTGGAGATATAATATATCTTCCTGATGTAGCGATGTCGCACAGCATTCTCGCAGATACATTCGAGGATTTTCACCGTCACTTTATCTGACGATATTTTTTCATCATTTGGTTAAAATCCCACAAAAGATCGTCTCGTTCGTTTCTGTCAATCCTTAATCCCCCTAATCGCTGAAACACCGATTTCTTTTTCTTGATACCAAAATTGTACGTTCTATCAAAATCTCGTCGAAAAATTCCCAAGCTTCCAATTTTCTCGTAACTTTGATCGTGACTGGAAAATGTTATGTACTCTGTAATTTTCGTTTAAATTGAAGGAAGATCGCAAAGGACGCTCGGAAACGTACGCCCAATTTATCACAGGGAATTTTCTGTCGATTTCACACAACGATGCGATAATCGAACTATCAAGTTTATTTAAAGCCTCGATAAAAACGTAAATTTTCGAACAAAAACAGCGCATAATTTGAATTTTTTAAAATTTAGATTTATCCCACACAAACGGAATATCGAAAAACCAATATCCAAAAACCTTTCGATTATTCCCTCCCATCGGTAATTAAGCCCTAGCGTAGAATCAGTGCTCCAATGAGAAAAGCTTCGAGCTTTTGAATGCGATCCACCGAACGTCACATGTGTGAAAAATTCATTTTGCAATCTTTATATTTAATTAGAACCGTCAAACGCGCGTAGGAAAATGTACGCGTCGTGCGTTGAGAAACGTCGTCGGATAAACTGGGGGAGCGGACCACTGTGCGAACGCATCTGTGCCAGCCGAAAAGTTTCTCCGCATGCGCTTTGTACGGATCCTGCCGGCGTCTCGACGGACGCCGCTGACATCGACGTCGCCAGCATCGTTGGGTTTCGTGTCGTTATACGTCTCACGGCTTCGAGGGAACAATTGCGAAGGAAATATCGTGCTATTTAACTCTAAATAGATTAATAGAAAATCATCGCCGCATCTTGATTTACAGAGTCTCCAAAATCTTCACACAAGCAAAAACACATTATTTTGAGAAATTTTCGATATGCAAAGTATTTTAAGACTGACTACGAAGAAAATACTTTTATAAGTTCTACGTGAAAAACATCTCATTTGAATTTCAATTTGAGGTAGATCGGTTTTTTTTATAAAGTCATAAAGGATCACTATCGCATCCGCATCACTATCTACGTGAAATTTTCTGACACCTCTATTGTACGTCTCTGGCTACAGTCCATTTCATGCTACAAATGCTTTTGAAGCGTTCAATTGACCAACCAGAGTAAAGAATTCTATTAATTGACTAATCAAAGAGTGCTTCAAAGCATTTGTAACACCAAGTGGATTGCAGCCTCTATTGTAGAAGGGTCGAAAATGACCTATTTGAATAAATTCTTTGTTCAAGGACGGGCGGATATTTTATTAAACAGATTCGCCGAAAACTTCAATAGGTTTTGTGTTAAAATCCGATAAAATTCCAGAGAATTTTAGTCTGTATATAATCTCGTTAGATTTAAAGCTAAAATATTTAATGTTAAAAATTCGAAAGTACGAAAGATGCCGATTGTCTGTTGTTCATGGTATGACTTCTTGCTAAAATCAGATATTACGCCATAGGAAATAAAATCAAATCGCTGTATTTTTCATGTAACGACAAATTCGAGATCTCTTGTTACATTGTACTTCTGCACATCATCAAATTTCTAATCATTTCTATATAAATGTGTAATATGTCTGTCAAATGTTAAATTTGTTTAATAATGCGTGAGTTATCTGAGCATACATTAGTAAAGGCTCAGATTTATAAACTTGGTAACCAATAATGCAAAGTGCATTGAATCCACTTCGTTGACAGTGTCAAATAAAGTTTGAGTTTTATAAATGAGTAATATATATATATTTAATGATTATCGGATATTCTTTTAGAAGAGAAGATGGCACACATACATAAATGTGTCACTACAATTTTATCGACTAATTCTCACGCTAGACATAAAATTATTCATGGAGACGACAACCTCCTCATATCCCGATTTTTGAACCCACGAAATTCCGAAAGCAATATCTCATATTTGTTTATTATAATCTTTTAATCAGTTTTAAAAACGTTTCAAAAAACTAATATTATGTTATTTAAAAAATAAGAAAAAAAATAAGAAAAACAGGTTATTTAATTAAATATCGTTTATTTCTCAAGAATAATGTTTTAATTAATATATTTGTTTATCGTATAAACGTAACTTTATTCATTTAGACGGTGCGACCTCAATCATCTTTGCAATCAACCCTACTACGTTAGTTTTCTGATTCGATGGCTTCGTAATTTCAGTAGCTACGCTGTTGAGCAACAACAGTTTGCTAGCTTCTGCACACGCCACAAACTATATTTAGTTAATAAATTATATCATATGTTGTGTGCGTTTGCTGAAGATATTAATATGTTAAATTTACACAAACATATATAAAAGAAGGAAAATACCTCCGTCACATTTAAAATTTGCCTTAAAGAAAAGTTGACATCAAAAACTGCTATAACGTAATATACAATTTACGTCTGATTTATGTTCTGAAAAAAATAATAATATGATATTATTATTTCACTTTCTGAACAATAGGATTGACAGTATAGCGCAATGCGGAAATAGATATAACTTTAAAACAAACTTTACACGCAACCCAAACCGAATTTGCAATAGCTATGGCATAAACGTAGCATAAACGATTTTGTAGTTACTGTATGCTGAGTATTCCTATTTCCGGATTGCAACCCGCATTCTACATAGACTTGCGTAGACACTTGTCTTACGATAAATGCTTTCGGTTTACAAATGTTCTAGTTTGGCTTACATTACTGCTCTGAGTGTATTAGCAGAGATAATAATATGTTAATATTAATAAGTCTGTTTTTAATGTTTCTATCGTTTATATTTCTATGAAATAAAAATACAGGTTTTAACGTGAGTTATTAAATAATATCTACTTTTTCAGTGTTACAAAGTCCTAAAGCACACGTGTGCATGTTTGAAAGGTCAATTACAACCAAATGGCAAGCCGTTTACAACAGTTATCACGTATGCATTGAATCCAAAAGCTATAACAATGGGCCAACTATACGGCGAATATAATTCCGATACACACGAATGGTAAGCAACATGTCGATACTACGTCAAAGTGTAAAACTGCAAAATTACCGAATTTTAATTTAAATTTAGCTATAGTTATGCTATGCATTATGTGCTAAAATAACAAATCTGCGAGCTTTAAAAATCTTTAAGATGTACGACATTAGGGCACATATTATGAATCTATTCGGAAATGATTCCGTTCGAAATGATTCCGAAAAACACAGGACAAAGATAGGAAAACTACAAAGAAACGACAAAGACAAGCACAAGAACAAGTGACTATCATTCCGAACGGAATCATTTCCGAATAAATTCATAATACGTACCCAGATATAAAACATTTTTCAATTAAAACAAATGCTTTTTTTATTAAAATTTCAAATGAAAATTTTATTAAACTGTAACTGTAACTCGACACGTTCATGATAGTAATACTGACAAAAATTTGGTATATTTCTTAATATTTTTCTAAACTTTCTTCTTTATTTTTCGTTTAACTTTTATTTAAATTTCTAATAATTTTTATTTAAATTTCTGATATAATGCTTAAAACATTTTATATCTGCGTTAATTCAAACTTGATTAAAACATTGATTAAAACTTGATATAGATTTAATATAAGTATTTATTTTTTCTTGAACGTATTATTATACACTCGTATGCAGCATAAATATAAAATCGCTGCAGCACTCACAATCGATACTTTAACACAAATAAATTAAAAATTAAAATTCTATCTCTTTCTTCAATATTTTGGACAATAATTATTTTCTAATATTGTTAAATATGTAAGGTAAGTGTTAAAGTTGAATTCGACAGAATTATTTAAATTTTTAAAATTTGTATGTTAAGCAACGACTTTGTACATATATGTATATACAAAAAAGATACGTAGGGGAACTCGGGGCATAACGGGAACACTAAGGTTTATACAAGTTTACAACGTATTAAAAATAAAAAAATGAACTTTGTTTGGCACTAAAATATTCTTTGAAATATCCACTATAAGGAAAATACAAGTTTTACTACAAAAGAATAGTTTGAAAGGACGAAATTATTGTTTTTCGAAAACATGAGTTAATCTTAGTATGGATTTTATGCGGGGCATAATGGGATACCTTATGAAACTTGTTTATTTCAAATATTAATGTCCAAAACTTCTCAGAAATGATTTTTTACAACACGCAATATATGTAAAAATGTATTATTACACTTTCAATTATTAATAATTATTACACTTTTCTTATTATAGTATACCTACATTTTTCTTATTAAAATATAAATAAACATTATATTACAATATAGGTAAATGAAAATCAAAATGTGGTTTAATAATTTTTGGTACACGGAGAGAAAAATTTACTAAATTTCAATAAATGTTTTCTTTAAGAGTCCTAATGAAATATTCTTTTGAATTCAGTAAATATTTTATTAAGTTTAGAAAATTTGTTTTCAATTGAATGAATATTTTTTTCATTCAAAAAATATTAACTGAATTCAAAACAATATTTCATTAGGACTATTGAAGAAAACATTTATTGAAATTTAGTAAATTTTTCTCTCAGTGTACAATATATTGCACAACATAACATACATACTGATATATCATATGAAAAGGAAAAATAAAACAAATGTCCCGTTATGCCCTGAAAAGTATAAGTTTACTTTAGGTAATATAAATTATCACAGATAATCTATATTTGCATAGACACTTTACTAAATTGACAAGAAAAGATCATTTAATAACGCAAATATACTTACGGTAATAAAAAATAGAATTTTATCTTTGCTTACCATATGTAAATGTCTCAAAGAAACTGTAACTCAGTCGCGGAGAGCATAGCGAACGCATTCAATAATTTCTAGCATCTTTCGGCTAAAAATAATATGGAAACTAATAACGGCACGCGGATAGGGACATCTAAGAGTAATAATTTCCATACATTTCATTACATGGCAGCATCTCTGTAAAGAGATATCGACCATATCCCATTATACCCTGTGGTTCCATTATGCCCCGCCTTCCCCTCTTTATATTCATCACTAAATTTATATTACAAGAAATACATTTTATTTAAATTTATATTTCAATAATTTTCTTTTATTTCAATTTAAAAAGCAACAAAACATAGTGAAAACATCTTCTCGTAAATGATCAATAGCAATTTATTGTAAATAATTTTGTTATTAATGTGTTATGTATTTTTTATAAATTTAATAAAATATTTGTTATTGTAATAAATGTATTTTGTAATAATACATTTATTACAATTATTGTAATAAATAATTACATTAATTAATTAATAAAAAAATACATTTATACATAATAATCAAGCTCTTTAATTATGATACTAATTTAATAAATACATGAGGAAAAATATGAAATGTACAATTAATTAATATAGATGTATTTATATGGTAACCTATTTAATTATTAATAAACGGGCGCACGGAATTCTATAACATTCATAAATCAAGAAAACCTCCAAAATAGAACGAAATTCAGAATATTGAATGCACCGCACGTCCGATTTGTAGGACAGACGGAATATTGCCAACTTTAATACGAGCGGATATAGCAGCGGCGGATTGTGATAAACGTTGGTATATTTTTGATGGACCAGTCGATGCAGTGTGGATCGAAAATTTAAATACCGTCCTGGACGACAATAAAAAGCTTTGTCTCACGTCGGGAGAAATAATGAAACTACTACCGACTCAAACCATAATATTTGAAGTATCAGATCTTCGAGCAGCCTCACCGGCTACAGTTTCTAGGTAGTAAAAAATCCCTTCCCTTCTAAAAAAGGCATGTTATCAAAAACTCGAATATATCGAAGCCTTTGAAGCTTTTTTTCCGCGATATTGATTGGCTATTGCGTTGCCGCGTCACGGCTTACTTTATATGTGTCGTTTGTAGCTGTCAAATCAATGTGAATTCTGACAGTTTCTTTCTCTTTAAATAAATTATATCATCAATTATGTCATTTAAAATAATGTAGTACTCAAGAATAAATAGCGCACGCGGAGCGCGCGCTTTGTAATGTTCTAGTTTAGTAAACTTTAAATAATTTCTATTGCTGTAGTAAAAAACAAATGATATTTAATATTGCTGCAAATATAACTTCTTCTTTTCAACTTCTTTATATTCTTTTGTCTCTTGTGTGTCAATTTGACACAATGGAATAAAATCAATATAATAAAAAGATAAAGTTAACTTTGAAAAATCTTTTAATATTTGAAAAATCTAAATAATATTGAATGTAGTTGAAAATTTATCTAGATATGACAAAATAACACAATTTTTCCTAAGAAAAATGTGTCAAATTGACACAAGAGACGGATGAGAGTTAAACGATGAAATGTGTATTATTGAAAACGGCACAAGGACTTTTCTCTAGTCTTGAAATATTTGAAGTATAATTTCTTATTAAGTTTGTCTACCTTAATTCAGATTGATGGTAAAGCTTATAATGATTAATAGCGACTATAAAAATTAATATAGCTTTTGCGTTCCGATTGAATATATCACTCGATTTGAATATATATTAATCGTGATTACTAATGGACACTAGAGAAATTATAACGTTCCGGAGGTCAACTTATAAAATCCGACAGAACAAAATAACTATTAATTACAAGCTTATCAATAAAATACAATGAATAATTATATAAATTAAAATAAATATAGATAAATATAATATAACACGATAATTTGTTTGGGGTAAATGAAATATTGTAAGAAACGCACTTTTATTTTTTAACTGTAATAGTTACAAACCGATATAATTAAACCGATAATTAAAATATTGCTTAAAATGTTGTAAGGTACATATTTTTATTTTTGTATTACTATAGATGTGGTATGGTGTATATGGAACCAGAAAATTTAGGTTTGCAACCTTTAATTGATTGCTGGATACGGTCATTACCAACGGTAAATTAACATATTTTTACAAAATTATTCTTTAAACTTTATTAAAAATAAACGAATAAATATTAACTTACTTTAACAATAAAAGACTCTGTATATTTCTGTAAAATAAAATTTTAATTTTTAATTAATTTTTAAAAATACTTATAATTCTAATATTTTTCAATTCTTCAATCTTTAGTTAGTAATAAATTTAATTATATATTTTGCACATGTATTAATTTGTACTATTATTAATTAATAGCATATAAAATGTAATTACGTAAAGTAAATCTGGCCAATTATTTCTGTAGACGATGAACGATTACATCAATGAAATAACTGAGTTAACAACTCAGCTGGTGCTTCCTGGTTTGAAGATTGTACGCGAGAGTTTACGAGAGATCGTAAGAACCGTAGATGCCGCTGTTATTCAATCTTATATAAATCTAATGAACTTCAGAATTGGACCGATGACCGCACGTGAAGGAAAAACACTACCAAGTTTTATTTTCCAAAAAACTATACGTACGTCACACATAATTTAACTATAATATCGTGGTAATGGTATCGTCAAATGTTGTAAATTATAAGTTCAAAATAATATAAGCTTTAAGCAGCTTTAGAACATGCAACTGCTACACGTGTATGTGTGTGTAGCAAAGTTAAGTTAATAGTTGAATAAATCTGATTACGTACTATTGCAAGTATCATCGGTTTCCATTCATTAAGTTCTAGGAACTTGCAATATACACCAGAATCAGAATCAGAAATCTGAGTCGGAAATCAAACCTTGACATTTCGCTTTACTAAGAATTCTAAATTAATTCCTGGAAATGTAGTCAATTGCGAACCATTAATTGTATCTCAAACTACATCATTACGAAGAATAAGGAAAATTCTGCGATTTTTTATCATTTATAGAAGTTCAGTATTATATTTATCGTAAATTAGTCGCAAAATTACCGAGAATGGCATACTTTGTATTACAGCAAATTTGCTGTCACCATGGGCAGCTTTCGCCACTGTTTGGGGATTAGGTGCTACATGCGATTATAAAAGCCGTTGCATATTCAGTGATTGGTTAAAAAAGGTACAAAAAAATGCCCAGCATAAAATACCATTTCCAGAAGAAGGCCTTGTGTTCGATTACAGGTACAAATATAAAATGAAATAAGAAATATATAAACAGATTAAGACACAGAGTTCATTTTTATGCTAATATGCTTTTCTTAAAGATTATTTGTTTAACTCAGTCTATATAAAGAATTAACATGTTAAATCTTAAATAAAAAGATTTTTCAAAGAAAGACAGTAAAAGAAAAATAAAGAAGAAAATCTAAGAACAAAAAAACTAAAAATTCAAATCCTAATGTTTGTTAAGAAACAATTAAACATTATCTTTACATTACTTTGCATATAAATTATTTTTATCTTTAATATAGTATTTCATAATACATTATATCAAATTATCATTATCAAAATTTTAATTATTGAGACTCGTATGTCGTAAACGTGTCAGATGTTTTTATATTTTTGTTTTAAAAAATGTTTTTTCTTTGTACAAGAATAGAAGGCTTTTACTTACACGTGATTTTTTTGTGTGAAAAATGCAAATTAGCAAAGTATATAATCTTTTACACATATAAAATAAATTAAACACGTTGTGTATATACACACATAAAACTAGTGAAAAATACTATTCAGATTACATGATGGTGGATTTACTGATGCAATCGTGGGTCAGGAGCCAATTCCACCGAAGTGGTACAAGTGGTTGGACGGAATTTCATCCATCAGAATACAGCCAGAAACAAAATATATGGGTAAGTTACAGCTATTTCATCAGGGAAACGTTTCTGCAAATTTAAATATTTTATATTTAGTGTTATAGACGTAAATACTTTATATTTACTTCTTTACGAAACATATAGTTAATTAGCTCATTAATTATCTTATATAATAACAAAAAGCAAACAAGCAGTAAAGAGAGCAGTCCCTTTAATGTTAGAAGATAGAATATATAAAGAGGGTGTGCCAGATTCTCTATGTTTTTCTTTTAGTAATGTAGACAAATAATGAAGCTTTATATTAATTTATCTTTTAGGAATTTAAAAGAATTTTCATTTTAAATTTAATTTAAAAAATATTTAAGACTAATTGTAAGTAATGAAAAATAATGCAAAATATATTTTTAAAAATCCTTGTTTAAAAAAAATTAACTTTAAATTGCTCACAAAAATTTTATTGATAAGGAAAAATTATTAATAAGATTATTGATGAGGGAGTATTAATATGCATGACTTTTCAGATGTTGTACATACAGTTTACATACAGTACAAAATATAGTAAAAAAAGTTAATCAATGCAGCATTAATAAGTATTTTATGGCTCTTGCCTTGTAACTATTGTACTTATAATATTTTGTTTTGTATCTTTTCGAAATAATATAAATTCCATATTTAATTTATAATGCATTATTGATTCTTGAAACCTAATACTTTTACAGATATCGTAGTTCCAACTATGGACAACGTAAGAAGCGCGACGTTAATCGAATATCTTCTTATTAATAAGACAAATATACTTTGCGTGGGTGCAACCGGAAGCGGCAAGACTTTGACGGTGTCGGCAAAACTCTCACGTAACATGCCAAAGAAATACATTTGCGACTTCATGACGTTTTCAGCGCGAACTACAGCGCATCAGACACAGGTACAGCAGGCGAGTGAATTACGTATTTTTCAAACAAGAAATGAGATTAATATCTAATTTTGCGCAGGACTTAATTGACGCGAAATTGGACAAGCGACGCAGAGGTATCTACGGGCCGGCGATCCTGAAAAAGCAAATTTTCTTCATCGATGACTTGAATATGCCGGCATTGGATACGTATGGTGCTCAACCACCGATTGAATTAATTCGCCAATTTATGGATTTTAGCGGTATGTGGAATTAATAAAATTAAATAACTCACAACTTCAGTTAATTGAGCACAATGCACTCGATTAACTGAATCGATACATGAATAATTCAGTAGATGATAAAATGAATGAGAACGTATGAGGCATAAGAACGCATGAAATAGCATAAGAGTTAAGTTAAAAGTGAAATACAGGAAGATAATTGCAAATATATTTCCTCAGAATAAATTTATATGGAGTCATTACAAAATTATAAGCGTATAATTTTAGTTACACTTGTGCTTTATTTTAATATGCGATGAATTTTTTAGATTATGTGATTGCAATTATATCTACAAAGAATATGTGGGAAATATTTAAACTAGCTTTTATATTCATTTATATATATATATATATATATATATATATATATTTCTAGCGTTTAATAAAAAAGATGAATTATTTCATACTCTATATTTTATAAATGATTTCATATCTCATAAATTGTATAATGGGGGGATAATTGATCAATAAAAGAGCTTTTAATTTCCATGTCGTAACATAGCTAAAAATTTTTTATTTGAGAGATTTGTAATCTTCGTATTTCCTACCTCATTAAAATCTCTCTCTCTCTCTCTCTCTCTCTCTCTCTCTCTCTCTCTCTCTCTTAAATGGGTTTTTCACAATTAGATTGTATCAGAGATACGAAAGCAGGTAAAATTAACTCTTAAATTAATGAAAACTTTACTGTTGATCTTGCGAAAGCTTGTGAGAGACTTTTAAGAGACTTGGAAGAAAATCGTTAAAATACTCGTTAAAAAATGATATCTGTACCTCAGAGGTAAAGGATCGTATGTCCACTTTTTGTCAAAATTGAGTTAATACTTTTTCCAATATACCAGGAGCTTAAACTTTAATATAGTAAAAGATGTTATATTCATTACGACTAGTCAACTGCTAATACGACTTGCTACTTTTATTTTATATCTAAAAAACACACTCTTTTCCTGTTTAAAACTTTATAAATTCTGTTTTCTCTAAATTTATAATAATGGATATACGATTCTTTATCTCTAAAGTACAGATATATAACAGTCGGAGATGTAATAAAGTTGTGTAATGGTTGTTTTTGTAAAGTGCACATCTGGGAAAACGAGGAATACTCGCGTATAAAAGTTTAAAAGCCACGAAATAATAATTCCTAGCGTTATGTAATATTTGCCTCTAGTACGATACATTTAGAATTCAACGATTTTTAATAGCCTGCTTCTGCAAACGTATAATCGTCCCCAAGGCAACGATGCCATTGGAATCGCTCTCTTACGTGGGTGGAATTCAATATTATGAATATATTCATCCCAAATACACACATGATACGGAACAAATTACATGACTATAGAATTTTTCCATAAAAAGTCTGATAGCGTATTATCCGGTTATCTCATCAATTGTTTCACCATCTGATTATTTTGCTGAAAGTCAAATTTTAATAAATCAAGAAATTTTCAGGATCCTTATTTCTCATTAGCGTGTTTCTTGAGATTAAAACGCTAATTACGGAAAATGATATTTTGCTTATCTGATACAACAAGATAAGCGCGTAATTAGCAATCAAAATTTAAGTTGAAAAATTTTCCTCAGGGTGGTACGACAAAACGGAGATCGGGTCCTTCAGACTGATCGAAGATGTGAATTTCGTCGCAGCTATGGGACCTCCTGGAGGTGGAAGGAACCCAATAACTGCCAGACTTTTACGGCATTTCCATATTATTGCGTTTCCAGAGATGGAGGACGATGCTAAAGTGAGTTCGCAAAATGGCATATTTGCAAAACTGCACGTTAAATACGTTAACGTTAATTGCTTACATTTATCGACGATTATTCAAGAGAGATCGGTCATGTTATTTTTGCCTAGAAATAAAAATGTGAAATTTTCGCTAAAATCATAATCTTGTCAAGTTGAAAAATGAGGTTGCTTGATTGGATGAAATTTCTACGCAAAATTTCAAACATATAAATGTCAAATAAAAAGCGAAAAAGTTCAGTGTCAGTTACATAATCTCGTGATTTCACTATACACACATATATACATTTCTCTACAAAGTTTTTAGATTTTATGCGCAAATTTATATTTTTGCGCTCAAAACGAATATATATATATATGTTTGTGAGTTGCATAAGAAGAGAGAGAGAGAGAGAGAGAGAGAAGAAGTTTAAAAAAGTTTCTAAATGTCGACTTTAAATATATTGTGTATATATTTGTATTTTACATATATATATGTAAAATAAGTAAGTCTTAAATTATATATATGTAATTTAAGACTTAATTATTTTACAACATTGTTAAAAAATAATATAACAATTGATATTAAAGGAAGTTATATTCTTATCAAAGAAATATTTCACTAAAGACTGAGACAAGAAATCGTATAACTGAAAACTAAGTCAATATAGAATTAGTAAAGTTGTCGAAGACATCTTACACGCGAAAAAAAACAGTACTTTATAAGGAAATTTTAGAGTACAATTTTATAAGGAAATTTCAAAAGGATTTTTATTGCGTAATATTTAATAGAATTCAAGCATTGCGATTCTAATTATGTGTCACTCGTACGTTAAAGGATTCGATGAAAAAAAATTTCCGACGACGCAACATCTTGTTACGCCCGGAACTGCACATACTTGACGCGTATGTTTCCTTCCACTACGTCGTCAGGTTTTCTTCCATCAAATCGACATCCACGCCCAGTCGTGTATAATCGCGACTCGTAGAAAAGACGGAACACCGTGGCACCGTAGCTCACACTGTTTGCCCTGTTCCTCCATGCCCGTCGCAATTAGACGTCGTAAATCGTGACCATACCGACCATAATTTATCATAATCACCCGCCCGGTTGATATAATGGGGATCATAATCAACCCCGCCGACTCTGCGCACTCGCGAGACCTTCTGAGCACGTTTCGACCAAGGTCGACGAGGCGGGTCTGAGTTTAAGTACAGCTGGTTAAATATTCGTACCAAATACATTTATACCTCCTACGGAGGATTTTCCCGGTTCTGATACATTTGAACGCTATCTAACATTAATTAGTTAAATATTGTAGCAAGTGTTATTATTATCAACACTATACGCAATAAATTGGAACGATATGTAAATTTTAATTAAAATAGGGTGGCAACAATTTTTTAATATAAGCGTGTGGTTATAGCATGTTATAGGTTGTCCCCACATTCCAGATTTTTTTTCCTTTACAAATTCTCTAAGTTAAAGTTCGGTATTAAAGTTAATCTTTTGTTAGGAAAACTCTACCTTTGCAACTCTCATTTTAATTTTTAAAACCATCTTCCCTAAATTAAAATTGTGTGAAAGTAAATTTGAATTAAATGGCGTTATAATTAAAAAAAAGAATGTGTAAACACTAAAAAACCAGTTTTAATTACTCAAAAAAGCAAAGAAATTGCTACGAATTTAACATTAAGATTACTCTATATTTTTCTGAAAGCTAAGTAATATTAAATGTGTACATGTCTATGATAATATACTTGAAATTAGAGATAAACTTATGGATCTGCTTTCATATTTGATTTACAGTCGCATATCTTTAAAACAATCCTTGATTCGTGGCTGTCAAACACAGGACTTTACAATCTGTTGGACGATATAGTGGACTCCACTTTAAAAGTTTTCACAGTTATACGCAGCGAAATGTTACCAATTCCCAATAAATCACACTACACCTTCAATCTTCGCGATCTGAGTAAAGTGTTCCAAGGCATCCTTATGGCAGACGCAAGAAAAATATTAGTTAGTATAATTTCTTGATATTCCTAAATTAAAAATTAATTGTCCTATACTTAAATAAAGCGAAATAATGCGTCAATAATAATGAATTTTTCTGTATGATGGAAACTGCACGACAACAGAATATATGTTCAAGTGAATAGAGTACACGTTTGGTCAGACATATCTGCTCATGTATGCATGGCGCTTTTGGCGCCTTGTACGAGCAATATATCGTTATTATAAAATTGAGGTAGAGTGGAAAAGAATAAATCTGTTCGAAAAAAAAACATTGTTTAAATGGCTTCAAAGCGACAAAGCAGGTCGCTCTACGTATCAATGAATCGTTGCTTTTAATCCTATTGCTTTAAAAGAGAGATTATTTTAATCCGATTTGGTCTTTATATTCATACCGGTGTGAAATTGAATACTTTATCATGAAGCAAAAATATGTATTTCTACAAGATTATGTCTACCGGAAATCAACACGTCTTTCGCATTTTCATGCAATTCGTTAATTTCTATACAAATTACTTTATATATTATGTAACATTTGTGTCACATTTAATTAATTTTTTAAACATAGGTTTTCGAGAAGTTATTATTACTTTGGTACCATGAGAATATTCGAGTCTTCAGTGATCGCTTAATTAACGGCGAAGACAAAAAATGGTTCGATCAGCTCTTACGCGATGTATTGAACGAAAAGTTCAATTGCGACGCTGACAATATTATCGGAAAAAAACCGTTATTCTATGGCGACTTTTGTGATACAGCAGAAGGATATGAACAGATAATAGATATCGAAAAAGTAATTTATATATACTATTTTCAAAATTAAATTAACATAAAATAATATTAACTTAATAACTAATATTTGATATAACATAATAATTTGTAAGTAATACCTTCAATAATGAGTAACAATTAACAATTTGCAAAATAACATTTAATTAATAAATCTAGCAATAAGTAATAATTAATAATAAATAATTAATATAAAATTTAATTATTAATATTTTTAAATTTGTATGTGGCTAGATATTATAAATAGTTATAAATAGTTTAAAATGCAAATGTAATTTAGAATTTAGATTTTGTGCATATTTTGTATATAATGATTCCTTTATAAGTATAATTATAAATAAAGATATCTCTTGCTTTATTAATCTTTTTTATTTGTTTATAGATGAGAAATGTTCTGCTCGAGTTTTTAGACAATTATAATAATTTAACGACATCGCCGATGCAATTTGTACTTTTTGAAGATGCAATAAGCCATATTTGTAGAATCACACGGATACTTCGACAACCTGGAGGAAATGCCTTACTGCTTGGAATGAGTGGATCAGGTATAATTATTGGATCATTATCAGATATAATAAAAATATTTTATTATATAAATAAAATGTTTTATAATTAATGACATCTTTAAAATTTATATACTTTTATATTTTATATTTTCTTCCTATATATAAATAGTTTTCTCTCTCCGTTTAAAGAACTTGCACTTATATTGCATCCGATAGAGAAACGGAATACAAAACAGAATACGTATTTATTCTTATTAGGACGTCGAAGTCTGACAAAGCTTTCATCGCACATCAAGGAATACAATTGTTACCAGATTGGAATCAGCAAAGGTTATACGACTCACGACTGGCGAGATGACATCAAGAATATAATGCTGAAAGCGGGTTTGCAGAATCAACCCATTGTCTTTTTGTTTTCTGACACGCAGGTAAAATACAGACTTAGGAAGAGTATGCTCGAATAAAAAATTCATAACTTTCTAAAAGTTCTATATTTGTGCTTTTGTTTGTATTTTATAAATTAATGACACTATCTTTCAAAAGGATATTGGTAGTATTGAAATGTATCTTGACAAAAAAAAATTTTACAATTTGAACGAAATTTCTTATATAGAATGAATGAAATATCAAAAAATAGAAAGAATTTAAAAATACAAAAGATTATTAACAAATTATATTACCGCTATAATATTCATGATATAATATTATTTATCGCTATTACATTGTAATTATTTATTCTTGTAATTATAACATGATCTCTTTATTATGACATATTTTCCTAACTAAATTGTAATACTAAAATCTTGTTACGATTGATAATTGTAGCTTATTATGATATATATTATTGTTATATAATTATTATATATTTATATCACGCACATAAAAAAATTTGTAATTTATAGTAATGATAAACTTATATATTTATATTTATTTTATTTTGAGAAACAAATACTTTGAAAATATAAAATTATACTTCATTGTTAAACCAAAGTTATCATATTGATAATTATAGGGTTTCGTATATATTTAGGGTAATCACTATTTATAGTATGCATATATTACACGTATAGTATGTGTAAATTATTACTTAATAACACCTTTATAATAACTGTGTTTTTCGAACTAACACGAAGCTCCATTTCCATATATAAACCATATCTCCGAGGTATTTCACGAAATTATACGTTCTTGTAGATAAAGAATGACTCCATGCTGGAGGATTTAAACAACATCCTAAATAACGGAGATGTTCCGAACATATATCAAGCTGATGAAGTAGACAAAATATATCAAGTAATGCGAGTGCCAGTACAGGAGGCTGGACTGCAGATCAATAGAAGCAACCTTTTCTCCGTTTATCTGAAGGCAGTCAGAAGCAACTTACGCACTGTCATTACAATGAGGTACTTTCATTGAAAAGTTTAAATTTTAATGTCACATTCTGTAGTCGCTTGAAAATATTTGAAATCATTCTTTCGGACTGTCATAAGTTTTATAAATCGTGCTTTTATAATCTATAAATATATCAATTTGCTTAACTTAAAAGAAATCACTAATTGCAATACACGGCGTTTCTGAAAAATTAGCGAGATTTATGCGATGTCAAGAAGTTTTTGCAAAAATAGAAGAATATGACTTTCGCCAATAATTCTAATAAAATTGCGACACGCAATAACGTCAAGTCACGCAAAACTGAATTATTGTTTGTCACGATATGATAATGAACCCATGGTAAAGATTCAGCGAGAAACGTTTTGTACGTTTATGACGAATAGACATGATTCTGATATATCGAGTGTCACATAGGTTTTAATAGCCGTAAAATCATTAATTTCATATTGCGTCACATATGTCATAAAGCAAAGTCATGTAAAAGTAATCTCAGATGGAATATGATAAATGTGACGCAAATGATATATTACAATTTCCACGAAAATTTATCAGATATATTTGTTAAAGAATCCATATGCATATTCAGCAAAATTTTGTGACATAAATAATTTAGTTCGCGTGAATATTCTACAAATTTCTTGAATTTTATTGAAATAAATTTTAGAGTGATATTGAGAGTTTGCAATTTAAGACGAATAAATCCAAGTTACAACAAATTACACATCCCATATAATCTTTTATCATTTCTCAAACTTAAATTACTAGTTGTACAAAAGAAACATTTTTCGAAAGTCTACAAGAAAATTTAAAATTTACTTAATAACTCATTTGATAAACTAAAAGTAGTTTAAAAGCTATTTTTATTAAGCAATAATAATATCGTATATTTATTATTTAAAATATATTATTAATCTATAAATTATAAACTTTAAAAGTAGTGATTTTTAAATATAATTATAAGCTATACTCATTTATATTGTCATTTAACTCAAAAGTGACGTAATCTCTTGAGGATAATATGAAGAATTATACTCTAGCAAAATAACGACGGGAAAGTAACTATAAATATATCCAATATTTATAAATAAAAATATGAAAACGGCAGAAAAGCCGATGAGAAAATAATAGATTATTATTGATCGACGAACTTAATTTCTTTCGCATAGTACTTCATCTGATATCTGTCGATTTCTCATGGAATACCTAAATCGCTCACGATTGAGATTGATTAATATTGTCAATTTTGTCACAAAGAGGAAATAATTGCATTCTGCAAACAAAATTGCAATCTGCGATGTCCTCTTCTTCGCTGTGCTCTTTCTATCAAAAATATCAAGATTATTTATTTTTAACTATATTTTTTATGTTTTTATGCTTTGAAACAAAGCACGGAAAAAACGGTTTTACTGAAATATCTAAAAATTTGACCAGACGCAGATCTAAAAATAATTTTGTTAGACCATCAAAAGTAACTATGTAGGACACTCAAACATGATGATAATGCTGCAAAAAGTTTTGATATTCTAGCAACTATTTTAGGCGTCCTACATAATTATTTTGATGACCCAACAAAATTATTTTCAGATCTGTATCTGGACGAATTTTTTAATATATTTCAACAAAACCATTCTTTCCGTAAGGGAATCGCATAATTTATATTATTCATTATTCATCAATGTTTTGATTCGGAAAGAAATTAATCTAAATAAAATTCTTGCTTTTTTATCTTATTTTATTTAATAAGCTTAATGGTGCTTATATAATGGTAATATATAATTATAATATTATAATACCTATGGTATTGTTATATATATCTATGTATATTACATGTACAAAGTTGTAATAATTAAACAGTGTGTTTAAGAAGATTTACTAAACTATAAGCGTCTGGAATATAGTACTAAACGGTTTAACAAATTTTCTGTAACAAACTGTTTAAGAAGATTTGCTAAACTGTATATCTAGATATATTAGCTAAATTAAATTCAAAGTAAGCATAATTTATTAAGTAAATAATTTACTGTGAAAATATTTGTAGAAAAGTAATAGACGTTATATAAACATTAATAGAAACGGTTTAATTTACAAATTGATATGCAATATCTAATTTACCTTTCATGTTACTGTTTGGTTATAAAACTTAATTATAAAGCATACGCAACCTAATCCATATATCTAATAATAAATTTATATACATAATTAGCTTAATATTACATTTCCAATATTTAGCCCGATTGGAGATATATTTCGCGCTCGCATCAGACAATTCCCGGCGCTAGTAAATTGCTGTACTATTGATTGGTTTTGCCCCTGGCCGGATGCCGCGCTTCAGGTTTGTATAACACAATAAAGTGTGACATAACTAAAAATATATCTGTCTCCACAGTTCTTTATTAAAGATACCTTTAAGCAAAAATATAAAAATCAATACTATATCTATCTCAAATATGTCGATTACAAAATATGTATATTTTTTATAAACAATATTTATACACTAATTTCAATGTACTTTTTAAATTTATAATTAATGTGTCGACGTTTAGAAGTTTTTAAAAAGTTTTAACATAATGTGGGAAACATATCGCGTTGACATTTTTTTAAAATTTTCTGCATTCAGCATGCTTGTATGAAAATGAAAGAGTGCACTACGAGTGTATACGAATATATGTTATTTATTTAACTTATGCTTTCGTATTATGCCAAAAGCATTTTATAGATGAAACAAGTAGACAAAACAATGAAACGTAAAAATGTAAAACATGCAAACGTATGCAATATTTAAAGTTTTTATTCCGTCAGTAGCATATATTTTTCATGAGGCATGAAAGATTAACAGCAAACAGTGTTAGGAGAGAGTTATCAAAATCGTACTACTTAACCCTTGCGCCCCTATTGGGACACATATATCCCAAGAATGATAAAAAATGTACTAGGTCAGACTTGTCCCAAAAACTGATATAACTTTCATTCAATTATTCATTTATGACATGAGACATAATAGTTCAGTGGTGAAAGAGTTAAGATATTTTATTTATATTTCTTATTTGATACTTAGTTTGTATGCAAATTAATATTGGAAATTGTGGCTTGATGTTAAAGATACCTACTATTATATATTTAATCTTTCAACAAGTCTTTCTAAATTAATTTGTTATAAATTTTTTTATAACATGATGTAAAAAGTACGATTTAAGCAATCGGTCTCCTAAATCGTACTTATCGGTTTCCAAAAACATAGCTTCTTTAAAAATAGTAAATTTGCGAATAAAAATAATAAAAAATACTATGTTAACTATAACAATGTTAACTATACATTGTATTTCACATTATGACGAGTCTCACAGAATCTAAGTTTCTACTCTTCAATATCATTACGTATGTACTTTTATTTTATTATTTTCATATCCGTATGTTTGATCTTATTATTTTCGTTTTTTTCTTTTCAGTTTATATATTTTATCGGTCCTTCGAATAACTTACTTTTAATAGAATCTGCGGAATACTTTTGTTACTTTGCGTTTTAGCTTTCCGTTTTTTATGTTCAGATAGTATTGATTTAATTTTTACATTGAAAATGGTCTAATGTGAAACCGAAACGTCTGTTTTATCTCTATTTTTGCTTACTATCAATAAATTCAACTGACACTTACACCCTGTCACGGCTCTAAGCCCGATTTTTTATTAGTGATTTTATAATCGTTTGAGTCTTTTTACTCTAATAAAAAATACATTTGAGAAGATTAATAATACAATTTGAAACACACGTTCCCATTTAGCACAGATATATTTGATTTATCATTTTATAGCTACATAATTATTTATGTAGTCATAAAATGATAAATAATGTAATAAATAAATGATAAATAAATGATTTATCATTAAATGATAAATAAATAAACACGAGTTATATCAAATCTTACTAATCTGATTTAAGAAATCTCATGGTGGTACGGTTTAGGAAATAGGATAAATTTTATAAAGACATTGATTTAATTTTTATAATAATTGTAATGTGTATATAAAATAGATGTAAAATGTTCTACAATAAATCTACTTTCATAAAAACATAAAAATACAGAATAAAGCTGCGTTGTTAGATTATTGTAAGCTATAGTATAAATTGATCCAAAATTACATCAATTGTACCTGATTTTTAAAATGTTTGTAATACGCACAATTTTTCGTCTATATTTCTTATTGCTCATTTATTTTACTGTTAGATGTCGTTTATATTCATTAATATGAAAAAAATTGATAAAGTACGATTTAGGTGACCAGTATACATTAGGCAATTTTTCCCTATGTCTAATTATCATATTCATAACTTTCACAATTACCATTTATATTAGCGAGCGTTTGCCTATTTTAATTCAGAATAATAAGTGAAAGCCAGCTCGCAATAAATGATAATCGTAATACAAATTTGTAAGTAATTTTAGCCTAATCTAGAGATCGTTATCATATTTCTCACAGACATTTGATAGACACTTAATTAGCAACTCCAGATCTTTATAAATTGATATGTCTAAAAGAATTAAAAGTTTTAATAAGATAGATAGCAAATAATTAAATACGTAAGATGTTATTCCAATATAGTTATTTGAATATAAAAATAAGTTTAATTAGTGATTGACACAATCTGTCAAATAATTTATTTCTTAAAACTAATTAACAAAGATAAATTAATTATTTCATCAGATAATTCTTAATATTGATTACTTCATTTCTTAAATAGTTTTAGAAAATTATTTTAGGAAAGATATGCAATATTTAATTTGAGCATATTATTTTTCTAATATTTTCACAATTTTACGTATAATTATTAACACTGTATTAATTATGCAAAGAAATAATAAATGATAATATTAACACATAACAATACTAACAAATAATAATAAGTAAATTAAATCTGTAAATGGAAGCTATAACATTGTTTATTTTAAAATTTATTTTTAAAAATCTCAAAATTAAGATATTATTCTATCATAGAAGAATAATATCTTAAAAGAATATTCTATCATCACGTTATTCAATTTAAATAGGGTAATTGATAATTACAATTATTTTTTTAAAGAATTATATACAATAAATTTGTTTATACATTTAAATACATACTCATTAGTACTAAATGTAACGTTTGAATTCTGAAATTTACTTTCGTATGCAAATCGCTCATTTTGTTATATTGGATCGGAAGATGGCAACGTGCATTTAATGCCAAATGTGATGAAAATGGATCTTAGCATGCAACATTTAGTAACTACGCGACATTACGAATTCACAGCTCCGCTTCCGATCTGCTCCGGAAATCTTACAGTAAATTAATTTTCAAATATGAGCGCAAGTTTAACATAACTTTATATAACACAGATTCTACTAATCTCTCGAAGTTTGTTATACGCAAATTATTATAAACATTATACGAAACGCATGATGGTACAAATGCACAAATACAATTTGTTAAAAATTGCAATATATTTTTGCTTAGAGTATAGCAACGCATTTTCTGTCGGATATCAAAGACAAGTCGATCTCGGATGAAACTTTGCAGCCTATCGTAAAGATATGCCAGTATATGCATTCCAGTGTGATCGACGCTAGTGATCGCTTCTTAAAAGTAAATATGCGATTTTAATATTTTGCTAACATACGAGATAGAGATTGTTAAATGTTAAATAATTTTACCTTAGGAACTGGAACGTCACAACTATGTTACGCCTACATCATACTTGGAATTGCTGTCGAGTTATGGCGATCTCCTGAAAAAGAAAAAAGATGAATTAAATTCTTCAATGATACGTTTGTCCACTGGTAAGTAAAGATGAAATTAATTAATATATATAAAATGCGTGATTAAATAATATTTTATATCTTTTAATTCTTATAAGATTAAGGAAAATTTATCATTTTATTAATTTATTATAAAATATATAAAAGAAAAGATGAAAAGAGATTTAGAAAACATTCAGTTATCTTTATCGTAAAAATTCCTTTATATATTATAACATAACTCTAACTAAAATAATTGGCTTGAAATGTTAAAGTATAAACATTTTTATTTTATTTTATATATTTCTTATTTTATCAACATCTTAGTATATAATGGGGAATGGATTTCATAGGTCAAAGGTAAATGACCGCCACATCGATAGTTTTCCAGTCTATAAATTTAACGCCGACTGTCTGACGGTAGCTCGTAATTCGTGGTAAATTCGGAATATCGATTTGCTCTGTGTGCAGGTCGTAGGTATTATTCGCGTGCTAAAAGGCAGGAAATGAAATGTCTCAATCTTTAACACTATTGCAATATATATTTCAGTAACATTTTCAATGTATGTATAATATCGATTTTGCAAATATAATATATCCAAAGAATTATTTTATCTTAATCCGATCTGTATTAAACACATTCTCTACAGTAATATGATTAGATCTATTTCCTTCGATGTTTCTTGTAAGTGTGCAAATTTTATTAGAAATTTGCACATTTCTTCCTCATTATTTTATTTCGTTCATAAAGCTTCCTCTATGAAGAAGCCATACTATTTTATATTAATAATTATGTTGCTGTAATTTAAAAAAGCTGGCTCTGAAGAGGAACAATGGTAGCAATCTGTAATGATGAGAAACCAATGTGCAAGTTTCTAATTTGCACACTTTTTTATCGTACATTTATCTAAAGTTATTTAAACATTTTATTTATAACGCTATTATTAAAAGCATATCAAGTTACTAAGAATAGGGAAAATTGCGTTCTTTTGAAGACTTTGTGTTTCTAGTGTCAATTAACATCCTGACGAAACGAGAACGCATCTGTTTAAACTATATGAGCCCATGATGAAAATTCACTGCCTCTAATTTGTTTACAACAAGACGATGCAAATTAATTACTTCATTTGATCTGCATAAATCAGCATACAACCTAGTCACTATGCCCTTTGTAACGCGTACTTTTCTCGAACAGGATTAAACAAATTGGCGAACACAGAAGCAGAAGTGAAAGATATACAAGAAGTACTAAAACGTATGAAGCCTGAGTTAGAGAAAGCGGCAGAGGCTACGGCAGGAATGATACATGAGATTACTCGAGACACAGTAAGCATCTTAAACTCCGTCAAAGAAAGTTTTGTATCCTCATCATTCAAAAACTTCTCATTTTGTGTCTTATTTGAAAGATATAACTTAGAAGTTAACAAAAAGTTTCACCAAAAATATTTATTTATTTATGATATAATATTACAATAATTTAGGTATTACAAACAAAAATATTAATTTTAATAACGCTTTAATGGCTGAAACAAGTCTTTAATTGTAGGATGAATCTTTTCGATGCGTTGTATTTTATAATCTTCTTGATATCTTGTAAATTTCTTCAGAAAATATCTTATCGGAGATTTATGATAAGGACATTATTAATCGTCTTACGAGGTTAATAAGACTATTATTGTTCAAAGCCTTTGTAAGCTTTTATAAAAGGATTATTTCTTTAGAATTTTATTCATTCAAGAATTTTATTAATTTAAAGAGCTTTAAATGAAATCTTGTAACGTTTTAATCAAATTCAAAGTAACTAGATGAGAGTCTTCTTTGTAAGTTACATCCTAAAGCAAAACATGTCAAAATATGAAATACGCAAATTAGGAGTAAGAATAATTAAACGGAAACGTTGCGGTTTTCTTTGAAAAAAAATTTGTTTCAATACAACAATTATTCTTTAATATAAAGCACATAGAAAAACTTTCTTATTAAAATGTATGTATCAGTTAAATAAAAATCCTCTATGTCCTCGGAAAATCTAATCTCTTAAAAAAAAGATGTAATAATTTCAAACTTAGTTGTTACATCAAGGAGCAATATTTTCAACTATGAATGTACAATACTAATAAATGTACAATACAAAAATGGGTAGAAAATTCTCGCATTTACAGTTTGTACAGAAATCATTACAGAAACAATGGATCTTTGAAACTTATAATCAGATTAATCGGGAGGGACAGAATCCTACAAATAAACATACAATAAGATTGAATATTCTTAGCTTAAAAGCGAGGAAGTATATAATATCAACCTTCCACAAATTTATTTGTATATTTCTTTTATTATATTATAGAGATAATTATTATATCATGTGATTAAATATATATATTTATTTATTTATTTATTTATTTATGTATACATACAGTATGTCTGATTTAAGTGGAAACGCGTAATTATTTCGTAGAAAATTAGAAATACAAAAAAGTTGTTCAGACATAAGTTGTAGGGTTTAAAAAGATCTATTTACTAATGATATCAGTTTGACTCTGGGTGGCGTCGTCAAGGTCAGGACAAGGTCACTTTGAATTTTTTAAATGGAACCCCCTATTTTTTATTGCATATTTTTATAGCCCTTCTCGAGACCTTTTCAAAACACACCTAAAAATTGTCTTTTGCATAAGCCGTTCCGGAGATATGAAGGTTCAAAGTTTACAATATTTTGACATAAAATATTAAATATCTCGTAAACTATTCATTGAAGAGCAACCATGTGTTTTCCT
>NJRL01000318.1:8364-42631 GCA_003063815.1 Aphaenogaster rudis | reverse complement strand
TCTAAAAGCTTTAACAAAGAAAACTGGAAAAAAAATTTTTTCACGATAACAAAGATTCCTCTATGAGGAAGCAAAAAGAAAAAAAAATTGCAAAATAGAGGCATTAGAAGCATGTTTATAAAGATATTTTTATTATTTATCTCTAATTGTAGCGATTTTTCTAATTTTTAATAACAATTAATTTTTTTATACACACCTAAAAACATTAATTCTAAAAACATTATTTATAGTGTTATAGTGTTGGGAAATGTTAACAAATATTTCTGACGAATTCTCTCCAATCTTAGTCCAATTGGAAATAACACAATATCTTCGTACGGTTCATTGGTGACGATTGTTTACTGTTCGATTCACAAAGAGATTGACAAAGCTTCATGCAGCAACTTAATCGAGTGTCCGTAGTAGCTTTGTTTATTCCAGCAGCAGAACAGGATTGATTTCACATGATTCCTTTGTATCAGAAGCTTCCATCTCGCTTGCAGGCGCGATTGCATACCTAACACCCTTCACGGATACTTATCGCCAAAATCTCCTGGCGACCTGGTACGACGTTCTCGGTGAAGATGTTCCTCACACCCCAGGCTGCAACCCAATATTAATTCTCGGCAATCAAATGGAGATAAGAAATTGGCACATGAATGGTTTGCCCAGGGATACTCTATCCATCGAGAACGCAGTCCTCGTGATGAATTCCAAGCGATGGCCCCTCTTCATTGACCCTCAAGCGCAAGCCAATAAGTGGATACGCAATATGGTGGGTATCATGGAGAGAAAAAAGTAAGAATCTTCTTAACATTTCTTTGCAGAATTTATGTCTCATAAATTTTCAGCAATTGTCAACAAAAAGCTTTTACAATGGAATAAAGCGTAGAACAAAGACTTGAGAGAAACTAAATTATATATTCATCAGCCAAATTTAACATTGTACTTTTATGTGGTATTTATATATAAAATATATAGAAACCACATAAAAGCACAAGAATTTATAACAATTATTATTATAACAAGAATGCATTATTTGGAATATTTTTAATTTTATTCGTGAAACATAAATTTATCCTTTATTTGATAAAGCGATAATTTTATCGGAATATATTGAATTAATCACTTACAGCCGATAAAGCAATAATTCTATCGGAAATGCATATAACTATACATGCATTATAGAAAAATTTAGAATTGATTATATTTAATTTTTTTAAATGTTAAAATGTTTCGCAAAAACATAAATGCTTAAGAAATGTTTTAAATTAAAAACATAGAATTTTAAATAATTCCTAAATATGGTTTATATATCAAATATTTATATCATTTATACGGCATCTCATAGATATTTTTCATGTATAAGAGTTTTATAATAAATGTCATGTAAGCATTAAAGAGTTCAGTACAATAGTGATTTAACTAAATTTTTTAAAGACTATATATAAATTATTTTTAAAATTTTAAATCTTAAAGTTATCCTTAAAGTATTAGAAAATTGAATTAGATCATTGTTATACTAAATTTCTTAATGCCTACTGTTTTTGTAGCAAGTAATTAAAGTTCACCTATTTTTTTAATTAACTGAATTGTTAATGTTAGTACAAGCCAATTGGACTTTCCATTACAAGAATGACTGATAAAGATTTATTACGCACTATTGAAAATTGTGTGCAACTCGGAAAGCCATGCTTAATTGAAAACATCGGTACCGAACTGGAAGCTTCCCTAGATTCCATTCTCACTCGGGCATTGTTCAAGCACGCTGGACAGCCGAGTATTAAAATTGGCGAGAATACTGTGCCCTACAATTTTGATTTTCGTCTTTATTTAACTACGAGATTGCCTAATCCCCTTTATACACCGGATATAGCGATAAAAGTGTTGATAGTTAATTCCACGCTGACTACTAGGTAAGATTTTAATTTCTTTGGAAAAAATCTATGTAAATTATTCCGTGTATAGTAAAATATGGCTTTTCTTGAACTATTATTCTACAAAATTTATTATACTATTTTTCAAATATCAATGTATGTAATTCATGAAAGATTGTATTAATATCCAATTTGTAAAATAATGTATATAATAAAATTAATCAGATAGACTTGATCTCTTCACTCATTCGTATTTAACAAAAAACAAAAAATCTTATTCAACTAATTGGCACATATCGTCCGAGATTTATGTCTAATCATAGATATGTGTGTAACCACATAGCAGTCTTGTCGATCAGATGCTGTCTCTGGTTACGATACAAGAGCGCCCTGATCTTGAACAGGAAAGGAATGCGCTTATTGTGTCGAGTGCTGAAATGAAACGGGATCTGGAGGAGATCGAGGACAGAATTCTCCACAGACTCACGGTATCTGAAGGATCAATAATTGATGACATTGACCTGATTCATACCTTGGAGGCTTCAAAAACCAAGAGTGAGGAAATCAAGGTAGAAAAATATATAAAATAATCTATTATTATAGGATTAAATTTTAATGATAGAATCGTCTGTTTTTTCCTTAATTCTAAATATGTATAATATTAATTTAATTGCAGTAAGATCTCAGTATTCTTTATTAATAGAATACAAAATAAATTACATGTATTATATATTTGTTAGTTCATTAAAAGAAACAAAGGAAACTACTTAGCTTTAATTAAGCTTTATATATTCATTAGCTCGTTAAAAGAAATAGAATAATGGCTCCTGGCTCCTGCACACGAGACGCGGAAACGCTTGCCGCGCGGTAAGAAGCGACGCCGTAGCCAATAAACTTCTGGTTCTTACGGAAAAACAGCATGGTAATTGGCTATCGCGTCGCTTCTTGTCGCGCGACAAACGTTTCCGCATCCCGTGTGCAGGAGCCATAAAGGTACTTAGCTTTTACTAAGTTAATATTAGAAATATAATAGATTTGTTTGTCTTTTTCTTCCTTTTATTATACAATACGATAAAGTATGATCTTTTGTAGATGGAGATGGAGACCGCTGAACTTACACAAGCAGACATTGATTTAATGAGATCATTATACATGCCGGTAGCAAATCGGGCACAAATATTGTTCTTTTGTATCGCCGATCTCCAGCGTATCGATATCATGTATCAATACTCTCTGGAATGGTTCGTCGTTATACTCAATAACAGCATATCAAATACCGAAAAAAGCAGTAAGTAAACCTTTTTGTATTCTGATATCGTATACTATTGTGTCATTAATTCAAGTTTATCTGATGTATAATGTATATAAATTATATACATTTAACAAACTTTTTAAAATAGATTTTTCGTTAATATAACAGTGTTTGGTTTATTATAAAAAGTTTATGACTGACAAACAGAAATATTTTTATTTCTTAAGTTTAAAACTTAAAATTGAATATTGATCAGCATACAGCAAAAGTATCAACTTTTTAATTTAAAAAATTCAAGTTTTATATTGGTATATGTTCAAATATGCAAATATTAATTTAATTATTTCTAATTAATTTTGTAATTAATTTACTAATTTAATTTCTCAGATAATATTAATGAACGGATCACGAATATTAACAAAAATTTTACGTTCGCTCTCTTCGCGAATGTCTGTCGCAGTTTATTCGAAAAACACAAACTGCACTTCGGTTTTCTCGTCTGCGCACGTATTCTTTTGGATAATGGTACAATCGATCCGATGGAATGGCGACACTTTCTTACAACAGCCACACTGATACGGGTAAAACGTGAACGGAATTTATATTAACCGCGCTTCAGGAGAATTCATTTTATTTTTATTTTCTTTAAAATGTCATATATTTTAAAGAAATAGGGTACACCGGGGCTATTTCGCTCATGGGGTTATTTCGCTCATATTAAGCAAATTTACTACTGCGCATCGGTAGCGTTCAGTACTTGCAAGATACTTTTAAGCAAGTACTGAACGCTACCAATACGCATACCGATTGCGCAGTAGCAAATTTGCTTAATATGCCCCGGTTTGTCCTATACAGTTATTAAATATTTATTTATCTATTCATATTTATTTTAAAAATATTTATTATTTTTGTCACATATTGTCGATATACAGTTATGTGTAAAATAATAGCACCGGCTTAAAAAAGGAACTCCAAATTTGTATGTTTCCTCCACTATGCTTAACTGTTTTGGCTGTATATCTAGGATTAAATTTTGACTTTTGTGGTCATATAAAAATAAAAATATATATATACATATATATAGGGGGACCCAAAAATAACCGGAATTTAAATGCGGTTTGCGAACTGAACGTTGTTGCACATTGCGCTGCTAAGTATCGCAAGTTGGCACTATTCTGAATCACTCTGCCAAGTAGTTCTCGATTGACTGATTTGTTTTCTGTGGCATTGTTTTTCCAGTGTTTGCAACCACGCTCGGCGATTTTCTTGATGGGTGATAATAAAGAACACACAGAGAGTGTGCGTTAAATTTTGTTTTCTTTTGAGAAAAACTGCTGCTGAAACTATTGCAATGCTTCGTGAAGCTTTTAAGGAAAAATCTTCTGTTAACATTCGCTGGCATGAACTCCAAGACAAACCAGCCACTTCAGAAATCTTGTCAATAGTCCGACGACAATTTTCATTGATTGCGTGGCGAATGTTTCAAGATTTTCGTCATTTCGGCTTGTTTGTAGTCAGTCAGGTCGTTAAACAAAATTTAACGCACACTCTCTGTTCTTTATCAGCCATCACGAAAATCGCCGAAAGTGTTTGCAACACTGGAAAAACAATGCCGCAGAAAACAAATCAGTCAATCGAGAACTACGCCATTTGGCAGAGTGACTCAGAATAGTGCCAACTTGCGATACTTAGCAGCGCAATGTGCAACAACGTTCAGTTCGCAAACCGCATTCAAATTCCGGTTATTTTTGGGTCCCTTCGTATATATTTCAAATATTTGAAATATTTCTGTGCGGTGCTAATATTTTGCATACAATTGTATATCCGGATTGTATATAACCCTCTTAGGAATTGCCAAATCCCGCATCAGAATGGATTACCGCGCGATGCTGGCAGGAAATTCAAGCTTTAGAACAACTTCCAAAATTCGCTAAGTTCATCGCATCTTTCCAGCTATCGTTAACTCAATTTAAAAACATATTCGATGCCCAGGAAGGACATTTGTAAGTAGATTAACTTTCTTAAAGCCCGCATCCATATTATGACGTTAAATTAATCAGCAAGAAGTAGTTATATAAATTTTAATAGAAGAGAGGAAGCAGATTAAATTAAGTTAATGTAAAATCTATTCTGATTTAATCATATTTTAATTAATTATTCATAATAAATCTTATTTTTACTCACAAGAATGACTTTCTAGAAGTTTTCAAAAGATAATTTGTATTGTATTAAAAAGTTTTAAGATTTCTCTCCCTCTTTTCCCATTTGCAAGATAACTAAACTAAACTCAGCGTTAAAAATAAAATTTTGGCCTATTTAGGGTACCGTTTCCTCAACCATGGGAGACGAAACTCGACGATTTTGAGAAGTTACTAGTACTCAAGTGCTTACGACCCGACAAGGTCACCAATGCTATGCAAATCTATTTGATAAAATATCTTGGTCAACAGTTTATCGAACCTCAGGCTACAGAATTATTAGCAATTTATAACGAATCGTCCAATACTACGCCAATTGTCTTTATCTTATCGCCTGGTACTGATCCGGCTGCAGAGTTGTATAAGTTCGCCGACAAGTTAAAAATGGATAAAAAGTTGTACTCAATATCTCTTGGTCAAGGTCAGGAGATCAGGGCACAAATCATGCTAAAGGAATCAGCAGAAATGGGCAATTGGATCTTCTTTCAAGTTAGAAAGCTACCTCTTTCTCTCTCTCTCTTTAATTAATTCTTTTCTGGATAGATAAATTTATTCTATATCTAGAACATAAAAAAATATATTTATCTATGTATAATTAAGGGAAACCGGGGCTAAGTTGTTACAAGGCACAAATTGTTACAGTTATTTTTTTTTAGCTGCCAAAGCCCGCAGCATATTCTTACAAATATGACGTATGACCTCCATTCTATTATTTCATTTAAGTTTGGCAGCCATGATTGCATTATAGAAGACGCAACGTCTGTTTATGTGATTTTTATTGTTGAAAGTAAATATTTTTTATTTTGTGAATTGTTTGTTTAAATACATACATAAGCTGAAGGTATGTTATTATCCTTTTGTATATTTCTTTTATGTACATTTAGTAATAATAACACGTTTCATTTGAATTGATATATATATATATATATATATATTGGTTTTCGATCTGTATTTTCTCGAATCAAAAATGTCGAATTGAGGCAAGTTGTTACACTTCGATCGGAGCAAATTGTTACAGTATAACAACTTACTCCATACTTGGAATTAAAAACCGTTTCTTGTTTTTCTTTCACAGAATGGTACGATCTTACAAAAAAAGACAGACAGAGGATCTGTAAATGCAAAAACGTATGCAACAGTGACAAAGAAAGTTAAAAATAAATGCCTATCTCTTAGAAAAGCAGCAAATGCGTATAACTGATAAAGAATCTATATCTAAAATTCTTTCCTTTTAGTTTTTCTTCTTTTACTTTATTTTAATAATAATTTAGGAAAAAGTATTAACATATTTTTATAAATTTCAATTTTATATTTTAAAAATAAATATTCTATCAAGTATTTTGTGTTTGTGATTTCATCGTAATATTAAATTTGCTCTTATATGTGTATGTACAATTGAGATGATATTGCAAATGTAACACTTTGCCCCAACTCAGTAACAACCTACCCCACAATGGGGGTAGGTTTACCTACTGATAGAAAATTTTAATTTTCAATGTTTACACAAACGTTGATACAAATTTTTAAAAAATTGACTATATAGTTAAAGGTATACTTGAATCAATGTATAGGTATTCACTGATTTAAATGTATACATTAGTCCGGAAAAAAATTCTAATAAAAAACCCAGTGAAAAATGATTTATCGAATCGACATTGATTCAACATCGATGCATCGATGAATGATCGATGTCAGTACTTGTTAATATTTTTATTATTTTTAAACTCATCATAATTGTTTTTATGTTAATTGAGCAAATATGAAATATTAATTGCAAATATAGATAAGATTTTTAATGTCTTTCGGTCAATTCTGTATCGAGGCAAAGTTAGAAAGCGCATTACATACATATATGTATACTGTGTATTCGATGTAGAATTAGTCGAAAGACAACAGAAATCTTATAGACATATTTGCAATTGCACAATTAACATAAAAACAATTATGATAAGTTCGAAAATGACAAAAATATCAACCAAGATTTGACATCAATCATTCATCGACGAGTCGACGTTGAATCGATATCGATTTCTCACTGGGAATTGTAACAACCAGCCCCGGTCTGCCCTATCTATTACTCTGACGTTATAATAAATGACCTGAATATTTGTTACCTTTTGTTAAATAATCGTATCAAGATAACTTAAGTTTCCGAAATATGTTAAACGCAGCCTATAAGCTAATTATACAAGAACGATAATTTAAACAATTTTGAATAATCTCTAGAAGATTATTTATATAGAATATGTATATGTTATCTATTAAAAAACTAATATCGCTTTTATTATATAAACATAAACAAATTTTGGTTTTTAGTCATTCTTATTTACAAAGAAATGCAAAGATAACGACAGATCGAGTTTTTTTGCAAAGACAATTATGGAATGCTCAAAATTAAATAAAACCTGTTTCATATTTGTTATTACAATAAAAAAGTTTTAAAATTAAAGAAAGATATTCACAAAAGTTTATAATAAAAAACAAGTTGCAGATCTCTATACCTAGGTTAAAAATAGAAAAAAAAATTTGTGTTGAATGCATTGAATAAAATATTCATTTAAATCCACAAAACAACACAAGAGAACTATTTAATTTCATATTGTATACCAAAATCAATAGCAAACACTGCAGAAATAATAAAAATATTTTGTAAAACCATTTATTTCACGAGAATAAAAAAATATAGTATTTTTTGTAATAATAAATACAGAGATAAATAGAGAGATTCTGATTTTTTTATAGAAGAGAAAATTTAAATATTTCTTTCTATTTAGTAAGAGCGCATTGACCAAAATAAATGTTTGCTTTATTTCGATATGTAAAGAAAAAAAGCCGGAGAAATGATTTATTGCGCTGAGTAAAAGTGCCCTTAATATCACAGCAAAAAAAGCGAGACAGCAAGATCTATATTTGCCGAAATAGCTGACCTCGTTATTATGTATTACCATATATGTAGAATAAATGCTACAAGCTGAGGCAACGTTGCTTGGTGAACGTCTAAAAGCAATCATTCACGGTTAACTCTTCGATTCTTTAAGATTCAATCTTTTGTACAACGTTTAGACAGGATTGAGACATGTATCAATATCTTTTACTTTCTAAAATTTTGTAAATATTGTTCAAAAATATATCTTTTTAAATGTATATTTTTATATCTTTTTCATATTTTATTACATTTCATCTTTTTTCATATTTTAACGAAAAACATAAAAAGTGCGTAAATATTTACATGTAAATAGTAATGTATTAATAAAATTCTATATTGCAATTTTATTAAATTATCCAGATATGCTTTAAACGATTGTTAGATTGATAAAGATTAAATATACTTGATACGTTTATTACTATATAAACTGCGAGAAAATTTATAATAAATGTTTTTTTAATTTTTCAGAATTGCCATTTGGCACCAAGTTGGATGTCGAAACTCGAATTTCTTGTCGAAACGTTGCCAGAAAATACTCATCAAAACTTCCGATTGTGGTTGACATCTGCACCTTCGCCCGACTTTCCACTCAATATTCTTCAAAATAGTAGCAAAATGACGGTTGAACCACCGCGTGGTATAAAGGTACTAAAATTCTATGAAAAATTCTATTTCACACGCACAATATAGCTAGTATAAATTTTTTAAATAAAATCATTTCATTTTTACGCTTTATTAAACAAATTTTTACGAATGTTTGTAATATTCATAAAGTTCATCTCATTTTTTCTTCTCTTTCACTTTAATACAGGGCAACATGTTCCGTGCATATCTGACACAAGTCATAGAAATGCAAGAGTTCCTGCAACCCGATCACCTGAAAGCTCTGTCATTCAAGCGGCTTATATTCTCACTTTGCATGTTTCACTCAATCCTGATCGAGAGACGGAAATTTGGTCCCCTCGGTTTCAATATATCCTACGATTTCACAAACGGGGATTTAGCTATATGTTTGTCGCAATTGTATATGTTTCTCATGGAATACGATACTTTGCCATTTAAGGTAAAATATTGATCATAGGTAAAGCGGATCTTAACAAATGTTTCTATTACGTCTCTTTTAATTTTGCAAAAGCATTGCGAAACTGATATTACTTTCAAGAATACAAAGTTACGATATTTTCATATTTTTCCTGACGAATATAAAGTTACTATATTAAATACATGATTCTATTTTGATAAATTTCTATATTTGAAAATTTTTATTCTGATTTGAATCGCATTTCTTATATAATATTTGTCCAAAAAATATCTCTATATTTATAATAATATAAAAACCTCAGAATTTTCTTTATTTAATTCTTAAATTTAGCATTTTTTCACAAGGCATTTATACATTAAATAAAATAATAAAAATATTAATTGTTAAATAATCATTATTATTTAAATATATCAAAGATTCTCATATATACCGCCGGGCATATTAACTACGGTGGACGAATAACAGATGATTGGGATCGCCGATGTGTCCTGACACTTCTCGAAGACTATTATAATGTTAATGTCATCTCTGAAGATTACCATTTTGATGAACAAGGGATTTATCATCAGGTATATATATCAAAATAAAACGATAAACATTTTTTTTTATAAATATATAAATAATATGATAAAAACAGTTAAAGAAAAAAAAAGAAGAATAAAAAGTAAAAATTATGCTTTTCTCTTTGTAAAAATTCTGGAGTTAGCATGATTTGGAATTCATGTCTTAATTATAGTAAAGGCTATATTTATTTCCTTTATGGAATGCATTTTTCATGATTAATTATTTATAAAAGTGTAAATTCTTTCATATATGTTTTGTGTGAACATTAACTTAAAAAATATATATGCTAAATCATTATGTATATACAACAATATAAGAACATTTATAAAAGCATTTCTTTTATGAACGGACTGTTATTATTTACACTGTAATTTTATTTACAACACGTTACGTTTTCACGTATGAAGTTACCGGCTGCAGCGTCATTCAAAGATTATCTAGAATACATAAAGGGTTTTCCTTTGAACGACGATCCGTCACTATTTGGCATGCATTCAAACGCCGATATAAGCTATGCGCAAGCTGAAGCATATGCTTGTCTCGCAACTTTATTAAACTTGCAACCCAGGGAACTTGGCGTTGCAACCACAAGTGTCGACGAGGTAACAACTCAAATAACCGAGGATATGTTGGTTACTATACCCGAACCGTTTGATTTAATCGCTATGCAAACGAGGTACTACTGAATATCTCTTTACGCATGAAAAAGAAAAAATATATTTTTACTTTTGAGAGTTTATTTTTTATATGTTCTTATCGCTACTTTATAATCTGAAATAAAAGCTTCTTGCAATTTCGTCATATATCTGAAATTTGATAAAAGTATTTTTTTATAGTTTCTAAGATATAATTATATATATATATTATTTCATGGCACAATTTCTTAAAATTAAATTTTTATGTACAATATGTAACAAAATAGAAAAATTTTTGCTTTTCATATATCAAAAACGTTTCATATTTTCGAAACAAGTATAGCACCTGCAAAGAAGTTAGATAAAATCTTAATTGAATCTGTAAATAAAGTAAATTGAATTTCAGGTACCCTATATTGTACGAAGAGTCCTTTAATACCGTGTTACTACAAGAAGCCAAACAGTATAACAGTTTGCTCAAAATCGTGCAATCAACGTTGCAAGATCTTTTAAAAGCTTTAAGAGGCTTGGTCGTTATGTCGGAACAGCTTGAAATGATGGCTACCAGTTTTTTTAACAATAAAATACCCGCAGATTGGCAAATCAAAAGTTACCCTTCTCTAAAACCTTTAGGTAAGATCTTAATAATAAATTTATCAAAATGTAATATAATTTTTGAAAAGAAATGGAGATCAACAATGAGCAATTTAAGGTGTTGTAAAATATTAAGTAATTTATTGATTAAAAGGGACTTGTACGTTTCGAATATAATTTTTGTTCAATTTTTAAAGCCGGTTGTTATAATAAATATTTTTTATCACTTTGATTAGCCGGATGGTTCGTCGATTTAAAGGAAAGAATTAAATTTATAAGCGATTGGCGAGATCAAGGTATACCGCCTGCATTTTGGATGTCAGGGTTTTATTTCCCTCAAGCCTTTCTAACTGGCACGCTACAAAACTTTGCGCGCAAACACATAGTATCCATTGACACAATCGATTTCAGCTACAAGGTACGCTTTCAGCCTTTAATTAAATTATTGATGGGTCAACGTGATTGACACGTAACGTACAATAACTACAAGAAAATAGATGTGAGAATAATTAATAGACACTTTCAGTTATTTGAGAGATTTATTTAACGCAAATAATGATAGTCGAATACGTAAGTTCTAATTTATAGTGAAAGATAAATAACCTGTGTTTATATAAAATAATTATTATTGATCAAAACTGATATATATATATATATATGAAAACCTAAATTAATATTAGTCCTCGTTAAATAATGCGTAGTTTTGCAAACATTTGAAGCAATACTAGTCTTGACAGAATCGATAAATGAAGAATGCATATTCCGGGTAAAGTCATGCGCAATGTTGCATGTTACAGGTTTTAACTTCCAAACCGACGCAGAGACCATCGAATGGCTGTGTTATTTACGGACTTTTTTTGGAAGGCTGCCGGTGGAACGGAAACTATCTCGTTGAGTCTTTACCAAAGGAATTATTCACCGGTTAAGTATTAATAACGTTTTCATTATGATAAAATTAATTTTACACTAAATTATTAAAAGCTAAATTATTGAACTACTGAAATATAAATAGCTGTGTTTCGTTAAACCAATTGTTTAGTTGCTCTAACAATGAATCTTTTTTACATAACATGATATTGTTCATTTGTTGTTCAGATATGCCACCAATTCTTTTATTACCAGAAATTCATCACATAATTCCGCTTCATGGAATTTATATATGCCCCGTATACAAAACTATTGAGCGCTTTGGAACTTTAAGCACAACGGGACATTCCACAAACTTTGTTCTAGCTATGGAAATTCCAATTGAAAAACCGCAATCACATTGGATAAGAAGAGGAGTGGCATTGCTATGTACTCTGGACTATTAACATTCTTCTATCTCTATATATCACATATTTATGACTTATAATTGACAATTGTTGAAATTAGTAACTTTATATACATACATGATTAATATTATATCATGATAATAATAATTACAATATAATAAATGATTATACCCAAATAAATTTTTTATCGAAAAACAGCATTTTTTACTAATAAAACTTAAAGAACATTAAACACATTATTATTATCCTATTTATAAGTATATTCTATACAAAAAACTGTGTTTTATATTTATATTCCATAAATCATAGACTAATTACGAATTTATCATATACACTATTATAGAAATTAGTGATTATGGTACTGTAGAGACATACGTAATTAAGTAGGTACATATCGACGTTAAGACGTACGAATCAAGTTTTTATTTTGTTAATCTCTTATAAAATAAATTATATACATTTTGTATTAAAATATATAATATAAATGCATGAATAAGAAGACACTTCATTTCCGTTATATCTTTTATTAAACTCGAGAAACAAACAAGCACCAATATTCAGTGGAAATTTTATTCATGAAGCAAAAATTACTTGTTAAACTTAAAAATAACTTAATCAATGCTTGCATTTATTTGTCATTCTCGTATAATTTGGGATCTTTGCGACTATATCGATCATGCGCTGCAGTTGACCACTTATATATTACAGCCGACATTATAAAACCTAAAATGAAAAATACACAATTGAGGATAATTATGGAAAGGCAGAAAATATTAAATAAAATAGAACATCAATAAAAGTGATGTTATATGTAAACTCGATCAGAACAATAATGAAAGTTTCGTAAAAATAAAATTGCAGAGATACTTGAATATTTAATAACTAATTCTTGTATATGATAAATTTTTAATCTTTCTTTTTGTAGATCAATAAAATATTATTAAAATAAAATAACTGGATATCAAGCAAGTTGACAAATTCTTTTGATTTTTCCATTAAAATATATATTATATATTCAAAATTACATTGCAAGAATTTGTACATAATTTGGATTAATTTATATATCTTTCATATGAAGTGCTTAATACAAAAATGTTCCAATTTGCGAAAGAATTAAGAAACAAATTATCTATTTTTGTAATACAGTTTCTTATTTAAAAATTCTTAAAAGAAATAATAGCTTTAGCTGTTTTTTACTTTCTTTCATAGAATTGACCCAATAAATATATTTTTACAGAAAGAGAAAGTCTATTTTTAACTTTTCAAAATACAACAATAATCCAAATTTTTATTTTTTTTATTTAAAAATAAGAGTTCTACAGATCATATTACAAATTATCGAAACACCAAAAATTTCATTGGTTTAATATGTATATTGGTATGATTATGTATTGTGTTATTAAATACCATATGAAACTTGTGATTCTCGTTTATCTATAAAGATTAAATATAATATATCTTTAAAATTGAATACCATTTATATAGCGGTATTTTTCAGTAATATTTTACAATAAAATATAGTATCATAAAATATAATACAATAAAATAAAGACAGAAATCAATTGTGCTACGAATAGTGATATAACATTATTCAACAATGTCTTGACGTCATTAAGCAAATATGTTTACGTTTAATGGCGTCATATTACTATTTGCAGAGATTTGCATCAGAGATCAGTATTTATTTCAGTTAAAAGATCAAAAAATATCTATGTAGGAATGATATTTTTATTTCTAACATTACAAATTTATACAAATAAAAATATATGTACCATTATAGAATTGTTATCAGGAATATCCTGATATCCGATCTTTCTTTATCTAAAAATAAATTTTTATAAAATTGGAACATTACTATATTAAGCATATCATGAAACTATTCATATAAAAGAGCATATGTGTGAAACAGTTTATGTTCCTTTTTGTATCTTATCCAATATTATGACAATGTTTTGTCAAGTTTAATTTTCAAATTAATTGTCAAATTAATATTTCCAGTAAATTTTTAACACATCATTCACATGATTATGAATAAACCTGAGCTTCTACACGCTTATAATATAATATCATTATTATCGCAGTGATTTAATTTACGCTCATTGAGGGCTTACATATACATGATTTCAATAACATAGAGGCTTACATATCTATCTTGTATTTTCTTTGTAGATGTCTGCATATTTGTATGATCAAATATATATTCCAATTATTTTGAGAGAAAATGGAAAATCAGAATTATAGGAAGTGCATGAAATGAATTTCATGATTCAATATAATTAGAGATATTGCAGCGATCTCAATGTAAAAAGATTGTAGTCACGTAAAACAAATTGCTTTATAAAGTTAAAATCCTCGCTTTTTTAACTGAATTAAATCGTTATTATTCATGTTTTATAAAATATTGCTAATTAATTCTAGAGAAAAGTTGTAATATCAAAAATTGATAGATATTTTAAAAATACACGGAAAGAACGGTTTTACTGAAATATTAAAAAATTTGGCCAGATACAGATCTGAAAAATAATTTTGTTGGATCATCAAAATAATTATGTAGGACACTCCAACATAATGATAATGCTGCAAAAAGTTTTGATATTCTAGCAACTATTTTAGGCGTCCTACATAATTATTTTGATGATCCAACAAAATTATTTTTCAGATCTGGCCAAATTTTTTAATATTTCAGCAAAACCATTCTTTCCGTGTAGAAATTTCGTATATTCATAATCATGGAAAAAATGTTAATGCAAAAAGAGATATAATTAATAGATTATCAAAAGTTAAATGGAAATACATGTTAATAATAAAACAATATAATTTAGTTACCAAAAACTGCTTAATTATAGAAATAATAAAAAATATGATTACATTTGGCCTATTTGTTTTTTAACAGCTTGTCGATTATTTATTTTTTACATTTAGGCACTTTGAATAAAATCTTCGTTAATACAGACGTAAAAGTTTACAAATTCTATAATTAATGCAGTTCAAAAATTAATTAACATTTTTTTATGTTAACATATATAATGTATCATTAATAATAAGTAAAATGTATATGTGTCATTAATAATAAGTAAAATACTTAGATACTTAAATCTTGATGTAAACGCATACCTGGAAGCATCGTTGGGAGCGCACGCATTGCTCTTTTCAGCAAATTGGGTATTCCATGCATTATCGATTTGGCCCAAGCTCGTTGTTCCATCGGCGATAAACCGTAGTAAGCAATTCTACGAATTCGAACCGGTAAATTGCCAAATTCCAAACCCATTTTGGAATCGCAACAGAACAGAACAAATTAGGAATTGATTCCTAACGTATCTCTATCACTGCTTTCTCTGTAATATTTTTTTTAGTTTATAAAAAAAAAGAAAAAGGAAAAAACAATTGCGAATTAAACGTGCCGTAAAGCGCACTCTTATTTCAAAATCAAAACTATAATATTAAAGATATCGATATTACGGCACGTAATATCGATATCTTTAATTCGCAGCAAATGATAAGAGCAATGACTATCGGTAAAGCTAACCTCGAGTATGATGATATGGAAGAGAGCTCTTATGCCATAGGACGATGAAGCATTACATACTGAATCCTGGATTTTCAACAAAGGATCACGTACACTAGTTCAAAACTGCACATGTTCATTTTAAGATCAACTAGATCGGCTACAACGAATTGAACTATATCCCCGCAAAATTAAAGATTGATCAAATTATTGATTTTATTTATCAATTCTAGATGCATAGATAATTTTACTTAAATAATTCTTTATCCATTTTTATATTATTTCCCCCCTAACTTTATCATTAAATAAAATTCAGATTAGATTGATTATAGTTAACACTAATTTATATTTTTAAATAGACCTACCAAATCGTTTTTCAGACACCTAATTTCTATACCTTGAGATAATTGAGGTACACTGAAAAAAAAATGCTGTTGCTTCAATTAAACGTCTACGTCACGGGCTGCCACAAACATAAATAGTTGATTCAATTGTATTATAATTGGACCAAATATCTAGATTATTCTTTTAATAATGTAAATATTTGGTCCAATTATAATACAATTGAATCAACTATTTATGTTTGTGGCAGCCCGTGACGTAGACGTTTAATTGAAGCAACAGCATTTTTTTTCAGTGTATCCAAACAAGTAAAGTTTTCCTCGACTTTATAAAATCTCTATAGATAGATAAGTAATTTTAACATACACACTATCGCTTGTCATAGAGACACATACATATGTATCACACCTAACACATATCAGCTCTAAAATTTTTAAATAAATAAAATTGATATATCTTGGTATTTCTGCGCATTTATGTCCCTTTATTTTATAAACATATTTATCTTTTTTTTACTATGTAAAACATTATTAACATAATATAAAATTTATCGATTTTGTAGAGATTCAGATTAACTTCCATGTATTTTCTTAAATCTCTAAAGGTAGTTAAATTTTCTTAAAAAAAGTAATACGCGTCATTTTTATGTAGTCGTAATATTACAATATTATTATTATTATTATTACAGCAAAGAAACCATCATCGATTATATTAATACTATTTAATGATTAAATTAATTGTGCAATTTTTTTGTAGAAATATGCCAGCATAAAATCTTGCTCGTTTCATGTCCATGTTGAGCAATGAGTAGCATAAATTGAAAGAAACAGAGCAGTTTACAAATAATCTATTTCCCGAACCTAATTATCGTCCGGGCCATTGTCTCCGAGAATGAATACGCGGTCCCGGCAAGACTTCTTTCCCTCCGGCAGCAGGATGATAAGAAGGACGGGCACGTGGCAAAATCGGCGCATGCTTACGCGGCGGCGCGTAAAATTTTCGCTGCGTGACCTAGAATCTGGTGAGCCCGTGAGAGTCGGACTTTCCCTGATCATCGACCCTCCGTGCCGTGTCCAGACTATCACTGCGAGGTACGACACGTCAATACGTACGATATAGCACAAGGACACCTGTTTGCCTCGATCAGCGTGCACGGCGACAAACGTGTCATTTGCAAACGCGTTACGAGCAACACACGCGCACAATGATGTGATTGCGAAGTTTACATCTGGCGTGACATATGAAAAATCCGCTTTATATTTCATTCCGTCATTCGGCACAGTTATGTCAGTTTCCAGAGCGAGCGAGCGAGAGAGAGAGAGAGAGAGATTCCTAAATTCAAGGAGAGATTAATCAATAAGCTAAACTCTATGACGACAATTAAGAATAATCGATTATGTGTAATCAGTTACGTATCCTCGCGATGATTAAGTATATCTTGTTTATAGGAAATATTAGCAATTTTAACAATGTAAATAAATGTTAATAGAGAAAGCCATCCAGTAACAAATTGAACCATTTGTCTCGCGAACGTATTCTTTTGCGCGGTGAGACGTGCGTAACGTAACGTTTTAACAAAATTACTACTCAGCCTCGCGATAGCGCTTTGTATGGAGACTGCCGTCGTATTCATCGCAGAATGTCCTACTTCTTGGCCGCCACGCGCCGTTCAATTTGCACGATTATCTAGCCGCGGCTGATACGCTGAAAAGTCAGTACACGCGCGGGATAGTTTCAATTATGGCAGAGTGTCGACGACAGCGACGATGACGACGAGGCAACATATGCCTCCGTTCGCGTTTTATCTATGTCCGCGCCTGTTGCGTCCGACTACCCCTCTCTTTATATATTAGCCCTCTCTCTTTCCCACCCTCCGCCGCCCCGGTACGCCTTTCACCCGATCACCCTCTTTCACCGCCTTCTCTTCCGTATCCCTCCTTTCTCTTTATGCCTGACGGTTTGATACATCCCTGCGGACCGTGCAGAAGCGAGAGGGGAGAGCCCTCGCACCCTTCCACCCAAGCCGACCTTCCACCCTCCGATGCTCTTCCCCCGCATCCCAACCGCTGCCGATGCCGAGTGGAGTCGTGCGCGCGAGTCAGTTACTGAGGTAGTAGCGACCATATACCACAGACCAGCAGCAGCAGCAGTAGCAACAGCAGCAGCAACACCCGGTCAGCACCCACTTGTCGGCTGGGCACGACTCCCTAGCGACTACCTGTGCAATTGTCGAGTGCCACCTGAGGGGAATCAGGAACGCGACGCCGGCAGCGTGTACTAATTAGCGCCGCAGTTAATTGCCGAAGAGCACGATCTGCCAAGAGCAACTGACCGCACGCGTGCGCGCCCCGCGTCGACGTGACCAGCTGCAGCCTGTTGCAAGCGGCGGATTATGACGTGAGTCGACGGTCCTTCCTCTCTTTTCTTTCCTCTCTGCGCTTTTCTATCGCATCTTTTCAGCGTCGATTCAACGACTAACAATAAGTTCCTCTAGGTAACGTTTAATCATGTTAATGTTACGCTGATGTATGTGTTAATTATGCATATCGTGCTAAGTTGTGCGGTTGTACGCTAAATATTACTATGAGAATTAACATAATCTGGAGAATCTTGTGTCTTATTTCTGATGATTTTGAAGAACACGCGATCTCTCCATCAGCCCTGATAGCATCCCGATAGTTAAATGTAGGAAATGTCAACGCTATATGCATGCTATGTTTAGACATATGGAATATTGCCTCTCGTTACTCCTCGTAGCCCAACAAGCATTGATACGTTATCAAGAAACGTCCAAAGCTACCCACGCTCCTGACCGATAAACGCTAAAAACGCATTTACGTAAATGCCGAATCACCCTCCGATCGATTTCGTGCGGTATGCCCAAAAAATCCACGGCGAAATACCGTGCTGTACGCAAACGTAATTTATACGCGCAGCAGCGTAATCGAGCGAATTAAATTGCTTAATTACAAAGCTTATGCATGACGTGGATGGAAAGTTACGGGGAAAGCTGCGGTTGTTTTCGTTATTAATAAGCCGGCCGTAATTACGCGCGTTCGAGTGGTACATACACAATGTCGAGCGTCATCGATTGATCATCAACCTCAACGTAACGCAATCGCACACAATCCGGCTTCTCTTTTTTCACGGCATGGCCGTCTGCCACGCGGCAGATAGCCGCTAAGAAAAATCGAGCGTACGAAGGAAAGCTACGTCAACCACCGAACTTCAATGCTATCCCTCTATCTCCTTTCTTTTTGCACCGCGTGCCGATGCGCTCTTTAGACTGCATTTTCCAACAGCTTTGTTCCTTTTTTAACGCGACACGAGCTCGTGGCGCGGCGCATACACGTCACCGTAATAAGAAAAGTGTAAAAGACTTGGAGAGAGAGCTGCGTGGTATGCACCATGGGAGTATCGATTCTGCGGGGCAAATATAGCCACTTTCGTTGAAAGTTCCTTTGTTCTCTTTACCGCACTGAACCATATGATAGCGAGTAACGCGCGATGAACAATGGCAGCAGATAGCAAGACGGCACGGCAGAGTTTATTGAATTTTCTGCGGGGAACTTGCATCCCCGTAGACTCGTATTTGTGATTGCGTGCATGCATTGAAGACGAGACGGTTCTAATCCATATATAACATAAGAAATCTTGGATCCTTTTATTTTTGCTTTTTCCATGATCAGCGTTTTCCTGGTGCACTTCTAATTAACGCACTTTTAAAAAACAAATGCTCCATTTAATACGTAAAGCTTTATATTTTTAATTGTAGTAATGCATTGCTTAAAACATAATGCTTCGAAATGGCAATGGCTTTTTGTAATTATTCAGCAACATTATAAAAGTAATTTGACACGCAACAGATAGATTATGGGCAAGCTATATTCAAGTCAAGGATGCTAACCTTTGAAATTTATTAGCAACAGATAGACATCGCGCGCATAAAGCGTAATGTAAATATGAAAAAGATTTTATTCGAGCGACATAAAACCAGCTTTATAGCGCCATAAAACGAGACTAATGCTGTGGTAAAAGCTATTTGAAAGTTCGTACGAATGCTATATATCAAAATATCTACAATGGCTAAGGCTGAGGAGTAACCATCGATTTATACATAACTTTGTAAGTTGAAGAAACAAAGTTCGTGACACCATTTTTCTTGTTATATTCACGTTACCTTGAAAAATATAATGCTACGCATTATTCCCTTCGTTCTCACATATATTCCTCACATGTCACAACTCGAATAATTCTCGTCTAAAAGCCAATATTGTGTCGAGATGCGTCAACACGTTGCAACGAGCCATTGGACGAATAAATCATGTAAACTAATAAAAGTAAAATTTTAATTTTATACTATTTTCACGCAAAATTATCTTACCTACGAAATTTTAGATTTTTAATAGAAATATTAAAGAGTAATATAAAACAGTCGGTCTCTTTGTACAATTGTACTGATTCGCTCTCAGTAATTCCTCTTTTCTCGAAATGAGATTTTCATACAACTGTATCACGCTGCTATTCTATCAAACGGCTCGTATGAATGCCATACATCGTTTCCTTCATTTTACACGGCGAATATGCGACAATTCAAGCAGCTCGCTTGTAAAAGCTATCATCGAGATGCGATAATATCGCTGTGCGGAAACACATTTCGAAACCACGTTTGTGATAGGCGATACCAGATTTCCTGTGCTACTCGAAGCGCGCATCTCTCGTCGTACATTCCCGTTGTCGTTCCTCGAATATTTCTAATTTCCGAAGTCCCAATAGAACACAGGGATTACGTCGTATGCCGAACAGGAAAATAAATGAGAGAATGTAGGCGGTGCGGCATCCCACGCCCGGAGAAAAATCCTTTACAACTGGTATCACCAGCCGGGAGGGGAGAAAGATAATAATTCACGTCATATATGTCGATACGCGCGCACGAGCACGGCACATAAATATTCGAAAATGACGGGATTAGACGGAATTGCTGAGCCGGCTTGCGTTACAGTACGATCGTGTTAAAATTTCTCTTTAATTAAGAGAAAATCCATTGGGAAATGATATACGTGCCATTCAAATCTATTTCTCTCAACACGAGTTTCTATATTATACTATACGAACACTGTGTACAATAATTTACTTATTAATATATTACAAGGAACATGAAAATATTGTTATAGTCAAACAAAGAGAAAAAGATTTAAATCTTAAAGAAAAAAAGATCTCGTCTGAAATGGAAAAACTGCTTTTTGTTCACAAACTTCTCTTTTTTGACGCTTATTTCTCTTAGATACTTTTATCAAATACAAATTGCATATATCTTTTATATTTAAAAAAAGCTTAAAATAAAATTATATATTGAATATATGTATAAAAAATATATCTCTTTTACAATTATAAAAAGATATACATATGTACATTAGCAAGTACGAACATATGTAAACTTTATATTTAATGTAAATGTAAAATGTAAATACTGTTACGAAATGTATGTACATGTGTAAATTACTCTTTGTCCTTTGAATGCTCTTACTCGAGAACTAAATTGAGTTTATAAAAGAAACAATTAATGTTACAGTGGAACCCGCTAAGTGCTAGTTCAATTTGCCTCGGGGAAAAACGGTTTTCATGTGGCTTCCGGATGCTGTGGTACTTTTCTACAAATGGTATATTTATCAGATTAAAGGTTAGTGATCCTAATTTTAATGTTTTAATTCTATTCAAATTTTGATTCTAATTTTTATATTCTCCTGCATTAGATCAATATTATACGCCAAACTCTATATGTGTATTAAATATAAACAGCAAATATAATCTTCACGAACAATAAGCAAATAAACGACATGTAAGCCTACATACATAAAAGATTGCATTATTGTTATAGATAGACTGATCCTACGCGAAGAAAAGAAGAGAAGAGAAAAAGAAAAAAGAAGAGAAGGGGAGCAAACGGTGCGTTGCAGACAAAATAACTCACAGCAAAATGGATGAACCAATAACACGAGGTGGTAGATGGGTTTGCCCGAATGATCGGCAATTGGCGTTGCGAGCAAAGTGAGTTTAACACATTAATTAGCAGCTAAAACAAATGTCAATGGTTAAATAATGACACGAACTAAAACATTTCTCTACACTTGACAAGGAAACATATAGAAGTATCTCCTTCCGAGAGAGCTTGATGGACTTCAATTATATTACAGAATAATTGAAAAGATATATTCTCTTATAAGTGCTTTTTTTCTCCAAACTAAAATAATGTTTTAAAGTTATCTCGATATATTTAATTTTTAACGAATATCATTGAGGTCATGAAAATATAAAGAATCATTTTAGATAAAAGTTTCTTGATATTTAATGTAATTTAATGTTATTTTTAGTGTGTGTGTGTGTGTGTTACGTTTTTTAATATATTTTTATTTTTATTATTATTTTTGCAAACTTCAAAATTTTTGTAGACAGAAATTAAAAAGTATCTTGTGCCAAATGCATATAATGCATATAACAATATCACATTTTTGGAAAATATGCTGTAAATATTCGCCGCACAATATGCGCCGCAACCATGCATATGCATGACACAGCAACTTTTTCAACATCATACACTAATATAATATATACGACGAGGTAACAATGAAGATAAATATTCGTAGTTGCATGTATGCATAACATACAAGGTACTATACAATGTAATAAAATATTATTCAGATATGAGGGAACACTTTTTATTCAAAAATATTCAATATATACATCGAAGAAAAAATACCGAATTTTTTGGATATAATGTTATAAATAACTGAACATGAGTGTAGAATTAAAAATTAAAATAGAAATATACCAAATACATAGGCATAAATAGATTGTTCTATTTTTACTCTTCAAGCATATAAGCATTCATATAATACGATTGTCTTGCCTTTCTGATCCATACTGAATATTGTAGAAAGACACTTTTTTATCTTTTTTAACTTTTTTCAAGATATATCTAAATAAAACGTATCAAAACTAAATCTTGAAGGTTTATCTTTTTAAGTTCACTTTTTCAAGCTCAATATTGTTAAGGCATCGCTTTGAATTTTCCACGCTTCTACGGAGGGGTGAAATAATGAAACTCTTTTTATAACAAACAGATACGTGATTTCATCTTAAATTATGTCAACAAAATGATGTACCACAAAAGCTCTTTTTGAAGAGAATTTTTCGAAAAAACGTAATTTAATCATTTAAATTTCTTTAATAAGCAATCAAGATTTTTAAATTAGTTCGGTATGTTAATAATTTCAATTCGTTAAATTCTCAAACTCATTTATTATTTGCTGATTTAAACTATGTTTCTATGTTGCGGCTACATTTTTTTCACCGATTTTTTGTAAATATTAATAATGTCTCCTTTTAAATAAAATTTTATTTATATCTGGAGTAATCAATTTTGTAAAATTGAAAGAAATAATTCTATAATTTCAAATTCTTAAAAGTGATGAATATTGCACACAAATTTGAAGATATAAATAAAAATCAATTACAAATTATCATTATATTGCGCAATATATTATATACGCACGCATGCAATTACGAATATCTTTGCTATTATCTCGCAATATGAAATATGATATGCGGTGTACATAAAAGAAAGGTGTAGTATTTATAGGTGTAGTATTTATAGCTTATTTCCTTAAAAAATGCGATCTTGCAAAATAATATTTTTATATATGCACGAATTTATTGTTAATGTAAAATGTCTTTCTAAAATCTCTTTGTTTTTATAATCTTTAAATTCGGAAAAATAAGGAATATGTTAAAAAATATGTCATTTAAAAAAATCCTATATCCAGAGTTATAAAAAATATTAAATTAAAGCATAAAATTTTTATCTAAAATATTTTTTAATATACTATACAGTTTTGATGATATATTTGTTCAAAATCAAATACCTATATCCAATTTGCTTTAATAGTTTCAATTCCTAACGACAAAGTACTTATAAAAAAATAACAAATCTATTTTCGTTTATTCTGCAACATATTCAAAATTTTTTTAAATCAGAAGAGACATTTTTCTATTTAATTCTTTGTAAGACACTTATCTTATGGATAAGTTTTATTTTAAAGAATACGTTCATAGAAATAAAATATCTTCATTATTTCTTTGCAAATAAATTATAAAGTTTTATGAATAAAATACATCATAATAAATTGTGCTTAAATATGGCACATATGTAGATTACGGACAGGATGGTCTGTGAAAACGGGATCTTTCGAATCCCATGGATGGGGTCAATATCCAAATTCCTGCACGAGCAGTTCCAATCGTTGCGGACAACCTTACTTGCTCACTGACGATGAACGAAAAGCTATTATCCAGGTAAACCTCGCAGTAAAGCAATACATTTCAGCCTTCCTTCCGATTTTTCGATTACTATTTCAATATAAAAATAAATAAAATCAGAATTCTCTCTAGTGAAACTAAACATATACCTATTATTTTTTTCACAATAAAAAATATTATATTATTTAAAAAAATAGTTGTATTTATTATTTCTGAGATTAAAACAACACTGCAACGTTTGAAGTAACTAAAATGTGAAGCTATATGACTAATATTCATATTTAACGATTAACAAGAAGATAATATGCAATATATTTAATATTCAGGAACATATTTTCCATAGTTTCCAAGTTATTTTCACAGACATTGAATAATTTCAAAGCTCTTTTCCCTGTAGACAAAAGTATCCCTAGCAATATAACCACACTCAATTTGACCTACTTAATTATGCAACTTTTATCCCTTCATCTTCACCTAGAAACCATATGAGTGGTTAAAGTTTCAACACTGAAATTCATTCATTAAAAAATATCTCAATATATTTAGGTTCTTGTAACAAAAAAAATAGGTTTAATGTTTATTCGTGACAATAGAAATATAATTGACGTATTTTATCGCATCTATAGAGAAGAGAAAATTCAAGAACTTAATTCAATAATGACATATAATGCACTTTTTTTAAAAACTTGAATGTAAATGAATTCTATAGACTTAATAAAATGAAATTAATTTTTAAGTTCTCAAGAAAGTGGATTGCACGAGTGTTTTTAATCGAGCTTATCAGAATTGGATCAATTTCAATCTCCAGTTTCAAACAAATGTTTTCACAGGTGATACAAAGGGCCGAGGCTCTGGACTTGACGGAGCAGGAGCGAGTCGGTAGACTCGTTGAGAGACTAGAGAACATGAAGCGAAACGTGTGCATCGTGACATCGACCAGGTCGAACGAGAGACGCGGTTGCGGAAGTCGGTGCTCCGGCGGAGCTCGTTGCGTCTGTTCGTGCGCACTCTGCGGCGAAAAGTTCGGGGCAGTTTTAGGGGCGAGCGCGAGTCTCTGCAAGGACTGCCGTAAATACATCTGCCAGAAGTGCGGCATCGAGGCCAGTAGACTCAACCCATCGAAAGGAAACGGCGACGGAAATGACGCGACTACTTCATCGCGCAGTTCGTTACGCGTCATGAGATTCGCTCAGGAACGAACAGGCGTTCAAAGAATCGTTCAAAGATCCCATGGTAACGCGCAGAAGCAGTTCCTTTGCCGAATTTGCGCCGAGACTAGAGAGATGTGGAAGAAAAGCGGTGCTTGGTTTTTCAAAGGCATGCCGAAGTACATTCTACCGGAAAAGAAGGTACGTGGAAAAGTGCGAAAATGGAAGTTTGAAAGAAGATATGCTTTCTTATATCACTATATATTAAGTCTGATAATTCGTTTATAAACCAATTACAGCACCCGAAAAAAATTATTTTTACTTCTTTTTCTTATTTTTGTGTTAATTGAAAGTTACTTCCTATTAAAAAATATATATTTTTTATTTTTAACGGGAGAGAAAAATCTCGCATTTAAATTTATAAAACTAAAATTCCAGGAATAACTCCCTTTACGAAAATCTGAAAAACTATATAATTAAAATCGATATGACGTAATTAAATTACACAGTCAGTTTTTTATTTTGTCTGAAATTCTTTATATTTTTGAAATATTTTTTAAAGAATTCCATGTTAAAAAATATTATTTTCATTTTTCTCATCAAAAAATGTTTAAAAATTATTAATCTAAATAGCAAGATTAGAATGTCTTTTGAAATTACTTCACAATACCTTTTTAAATTGCGTGTTCGATTTAGAACTGATTTAAGATAACTAAATCTAATCTGAAAATAATAGAAACAATTAAAACTGATCTAGATTCAACTTCTATCTACCCATCGAATAAAATCAAATCATGATACACTGCCAATACAGATATAATCGAAATATTGAAGCACATTGCAATGACAATCACATTTTTGTAAAGCATATTTTACACATAAATTGAACAATATATGACAATCAAATTTTAACGATCTCATGTTGATATTAGAATCCTAGATAAATAGAGAAGCGTAACCGGTGTAACGGCTGTTGATTAGTCCCTGCCATTTTTTTCTTTGTTCAGTTAGATAGAAGAAGGCTCAGTTAGATAGAAAAAGAAGAAAAATATTAGACAGCCATTTTCTCCACAAATAACGTCTATATATATATACTCGGTAGCGCTTCTCTACTTATCTAGGACTCTAGTTGATAATTGTCTCGACATTTATCTGTTTCTTTTTTTGGATAATAATATGGTAACATATTGTCTCCGATTCCTGATTTTCTATCAATATAAATAAATATAACAGACTTTCTTCCACTTTCCAAAAATAAATAGCATAAAAGATATTTTGTAAAACATCCAATATTAATGTACACAAGTTTATTACTGATAAACATTTAAACTTCATCAGATCTCTCTTTTTCTTATATTCTTTATATATATAATAGTATATCGATATAATAGAGAACAAACTTTTACATAGGAGCGAGGATGGTCTCGACCTGGTCACAGGACGTCAACATGGACGATAAGCGGCCCGTGCAGGTCCTTGGATTCAACTGATGCCCAGGATTCCTCGTCCGACGACGACGTAACGCGGCGACTCGCGGTAGCCCGTGGTCACTCGCCTACCAATCTATCAAGCAATCGTGAAAGCACCCCCACAAAACTAACAATTTCGAGCCCTGCAACCAGTACCTCATCACCGAGAAGTCCTCGAGGAAGACCGAACGGTCTATCGCCTTCGGGCTATCGCGAGGACACCAGCTCCGACAGGCTGGACAAGTCCTGCCTTTCGATCGCGTCTCAATGCAGCCGACTTTCACCCACGGGCTCAATCGGCACCCCTCGCTCGAGGGCAAGCGGCAGAAGCCCAAACGAATCGCAGGTGGAGCAACACGTGTCCTTCGAAGACATTTTCGTAGACGACGAGAAGGCTAATGAGGCGGATGACGACGAAGAAGATGCCGAAGAAACTCGCAAGGACGTTTCCACATCCCTAGACCGATCCAAGGGCTCTCAGGTACAATCTCTCAGGTAGGTAAGAACGGTAATAAATGGAGTGGAGGTTTAAACTTACACGAGGAATCGCGGTTCCGCAGACTAAAAGCGCCGACGATAGCGACGACGCCGACCACGCCAGTCGAGCGGTTCCAGACTATGGGCAAGATTCTCGAGAGGAATGCGGAACGGGAGGCGAGCAAGTCCTGTTCCGACCAGGACAGCTCTTCCAGCACTCGCAGCAACAGCCAAGTCAAGACGTCAAGAACCCCGGAATACCCACAAGGTCAATAAAAGCATCAGCAACGATAAGACAAAATTGCACAGTTGACCAGAATAAAATTATTTGCCATTTAAACACATAAGTTTCTAATTAATATCTATCATTTTTACATAAAGCTTTTGCTATTAAATAATTAATTTCTTTTTGTCTTATAAACATTAAATGATCTCATGAAAGACTATATCTTTAAAATAGTATTCCTTGTTAAATATTGAAATAATCTTTTTTAACAAGAACATTGTGCAAATATAAATAATTTTAGCATTATGAATAATTAAAAAGAAGTTTTAGCGAACTAAGAAATAGAAAAAATTTTCCGTAAATTAATGTCACGTTTAAAATGTGAAATTTATTTAACAAAGTTGGAACTTAAGACATTACAAAAAATGATATCTAAAATTTTAGTGAGGAAAAGATCATAAAGAAGCAACCACCCAAGTAGAACAGAAAGTTATGATGACGTCAAAATGATGCTAAAATGACGCCTTTGACATCATTTTGAAGTCATGATGACCTCAAAATGATGTCAAAGGCGTCATTTTAGCATCATTTTGACGTCATCATGACTTTCGTGTTCTACTTGGGCATGCAGCAATAAAGAACCAATAATGTGTGTAATTTAGTATAATTTGAGGAAAATCAAATACTGAATCGCCGAAATATTGAAATCAAACAGAAACGGGACAAGATTATGGGACTCTCGAAGTCTCCTTGCGATACGACCCGGCAGATCAGTGCCTCCAGTGCAAGGTGGAACGTGCACGCCGTCTAAGGCCCATGGATATCCAAGGCCTCGCCGACCCCTTCTGCAAGCTGAACATACTACCCGTCGGGAAGGCATCGACGAGCAGACGACTGCGAACGAAGACGGTGCACAAAACACGCGACCCCGAATTCAACGAGACGGTGAATTTCTACGGAACGACGGAAACCGACGTAAAGATCGATATTATAACGCATAGATATCAATCCGTTTACGAATGACGACGATAAGAAATATATGCTAGAAATTCCTCATGCTAGATCTCGACCGGCAAGGCACTGCACATCTTAATCATCCAGGACGACCCCTCGGGTCAGGACTTCCTGGGAGAGGCGAGATTCCCCCTACACGAATTGCTACCATATCAAACGAAACATTACAAACTTTCTCTGCAAGCTCATTATCCAGTATGTTGAATATAGAAGTGTGCCTTATTATATAATTAAACCTATCAAATTTAATCGAATTTAAACTACTCGTAACAAAATTAACTTTTATATTCAGTATGACGAGCATAGCGAACAAAGGCAAGCTGGACACTGTTTCTTCATTTAAAATAAACATTAATTATTCATAGAATAAGTTTGTATAATTCATATAACGAAGTACATATAACAATATATACGAAATAAGCACTTCTTATCAACATGTGTACAGTGTCGATTATTCTGGTGTAGGTGGACAACGAAGAGGAAACCTGGGGCATGTGTTCAAACGGTCGAGGGCAGATCCGGATAAGCCTGAGCTATTGCACACGGCGCCGTGCGCTGCTGGTCACGGTACTCTGTGCTACGAATCTCCTGCCCATGGACAGCAACGGGTTTTCTGACCCGTTCGTCAAGCTGGCACTCGTCGAGGATGCGACAGACAATCATCGGCAGCAACGGTTCCTAGACTACTCGGCTGCTCGCGCCAAAAAGCTGACCGGGAAGAAGACGGCCGGCCGCGGCTCGCAGAGCACGAGCATCAAGCGGAAGACGCTGAATCCAGAGTGGAACGAAGAGTTCGTTTTCGCGACTCGTTTGACGGAGCTAATGAAGCTGACGCTATGCCTGTCCGTGTGGGACAAGGACTTCGGCAAGAGTAACGATTATCTGGGTACTGCGAACTATCATTAGTCACTTTATTCTACATCCCCTTTTCTTTTCAATTCTGAGTATATGTTAAAAAAAACTGTCCTAAAAAATATAAAGCCGAAACCTCTCATATTCTGTTTGGACAAAATTAATTAACTAGGATATAATAACAAAGTTGTGGGAGAGGGAGAATCTAATAGATGCTTTAGCATTATTATTAAATTTAATACTAGTAGAGGACCACAATCCGTATGGTTGATACATAGTAATAAAATACCATCTATGGCCAGTCAAGTCGTCTTACAAATTTATTATATAAGGTTTGTTCGCGTCACATGCCCCAACATGCTCCTATTCACTCCAATGCACTCCAATACGTTCATTCCGATCATTCCGGTGACGCCAACCTATTAGAGTGCATTGGAGTTGGAGTGAGTAGGAGCATGTTGGGGCATGGCGACGTGAACAAACCTATAGACATTGCTTATCATTTATCTTTCAAAAAAATTACGTTATCTTCCCAATCTTAAGTAAATAAAGAAGAATAGTTTTCCTCCATTATCACAGCTATGATTATTAAACCAGAATTATAAGAATATCAAAGTTATCGGTTCTCACAACTAGAGTTCAAATTATCTGATATATTAAACATATAAAATACTTATATATATATTTTATACGCGTATCTATATATTTTTATAATTTACAGGCGGCCTTATGCTAGGTTGTGGTAGCAAAGGAGCGCGTTTGCGACACTGGATAGACGCAATCAAGTTCCCGGATCATCGACATTTAGCGTGGCACAATCTGGCGGAGATGGACGTACCTATGGAATGATAGCCTTGTTTTAGTGATCGAAAAGCAGGTCAAGATTAAATACACGAAATATGCGGGCTTTATCGACATGTTATATACATTTACACGGATATACGCACGCACTTACGCTATAGTATATTTGAGGCGCGTGTTACCGATCTGTGCGTGATTTATCGTTGCTCAAAAATTAAGTATTATAAATCATTAAGAGGTTGATATAAAAATAAAGAAGTTGAGAACAGAATGTCATTTCGTCACAATTTTTTAACAATATATTCACATATCACACGCATTATATACACAATCTCTTCTCACATTTATGTATTACAGATAGTCATATTTTATGTGAAAATTTGTTAATAGAAAATATTAATTATCACTCTCAGTGGAATCTTCCTCTGCCTCTCGCAGCCATTTAATAAACGGCTGGACGGCGTTTTTCACTTTTGTATGAAGCGCATCCGCATCTTCGTCAGTAGACTCATACCATTCTAAAATCTTTTCTTCCGATAGTATATCACGGTCGTAAAATTGATGCAACAGGTGTTGCGTGTACGGCAGTAACTCCTCAGTTGTAAGAGCAACGTCTTCTATAGCACGCAAACAATCCTCCTGTGCGTCTTCGTTCTTAACGTAATTCTGAATAATAGTGTTAAAGTAGGTTATCATAATTTTCAGGTTTCTTTGATAATTTTGATTATTAACGGCAGTCTTCGTTTCGGAAAGATAGTGCAGCGGTAGACTGAGAATCGCTTTGATGACGTTGTATGTCACCTCGCGGATAGTGACGTTGTACGCATACCTCGATGAGTTTATCTCTAGAATCAAATTCTCGCAATTAAGTTTATCCTGATAACCGCGTAACAAACTATCAATAACTTCAGACAAGAACATATTCATGTCGTCCGGAGAATCATATTCCATATGATTCCCTCCATTGCTAGATGACTCTGTGGAGCAGTCATCATAGTCGTCTACTTCAGTATTCTTAAAATACAGAAATCCTTCGTTAGCATCGAGATCTGACATTTTAGTCTTAGACATACCGGCAGGTGTAGATTCGATAATGGTATCAACGTGTTGACTGCGAGCAGCGATGTCAATTCCGGGACACAATATACATCCATCTATTTGGCTACGATACCTAACAATGCATTCCGGAAACAAAATACTGCTCGTAATAGTGCAATTATCTTTGATTCTAACGTTTGAAAATATATAAGAATTATATATATTAACGTTACTACCTATAATGCAATTGTCTGCGATCACAGATCTCGTAACTTTGGTATTATTTCCTAACGAACTGTTAAATCCAAGAATACAATCTTTCTCTAGTACACAACCTTTAGCAAAAGTAGTAGTTTTGTGTTTATACGTACTTCGCGGCATGCATATAAAGTTCTTTAATAACGGGAAAGTATTTGGTACAAGGGGAAAACTATGTCTACGCAAAACGTCCTGGGTAAGCACATGGTGAGCCTTCCATGATGTAATTGGCAAGGCATAATCTTCTGTGTTTAATTGCTGCCAATAGATCCTCGAGTCCAAAATCTCCTCGTTCATCAATACTCCTCGAATAAAATCATCCATAGTCTAAAAACATAGAAAAACAAAAGAATATTTTGTATAATAAATTATATTCGTTTCATTAATACCTACAAATTATAATTAAAAATAATCACATTAAACTTGACTTTAAATAAAATGAAAGTGATTCAGCTTGTTTTACTCACCTGAAAGTCAAAATTATCAGCAAAGAGTGGCAAGACAGATGGCGAACACAGATAAATATGAGTATCCAAGTAACAAGAATTAATCTCTACTTCATTGTGATCGAGAAACCAGTTTAATTCTAGTTTAACTTTCTTCTCACTGTTCTTTAGTTTAGTATAATATAGAATTTTATTGCTGCTCTTGTCCGATACAACTAAAGATGCTTCCTCACTGAGATAGGAATCCTTTGTCGAACCAAAATTTCGTAATACCATAGTCATAGCTGCTCCCTTATCCTTCTCGACTTTCAAACGATGAACACTGAGTAAGGTTTTAAGATCCGTATTGGTAAACGTGTTTCCACGAATCAATATAAAATGCCCTCTGATCCATCCTTTCGTATCAATATCTCGCAGAGCATCTCCGAGAGATCTGCAGCCGTCAGAGATGATCAGAGAGATTGTAATGTCCTTGTAAACTCTTTCCTTCGTATATTTTTTTAGCATATCTACGTGACTGCTGCAGTAAAGGAACACCTCTTGTATCCTCGACTTTATCAGCGTTTCGATCATGTAATCGAAAAGCGGTATGTTTATCACGGGCATCAGGATGCTCGGGAATATATTCTGCATGGGATTTAATCTCGTTGTGAAATCATCCGCGAGGATAACGGCTTGCAGAACGTCCTTGTTACACATTTTCGTATTCATGGTCTCGGATGATCGTATCGATAATTCACTGGCGTATAGTTCGATGAATTGTTAAGATTTGTCGTACGACTGTGTCACAAACACGTGAGAATTCATATGGTTCCACGAGGAAATTGTGGTTAGACAGGATACTTGATATGATTTGTAAAAATCACTTTTTCAAGGTTTACAATTGATGCACGCTGCAACATTTTCTTAATGCGCCTCCATAAGAATATATAGAGTTATAAGATTTTTTTTTTAATTTTCAACAAACATTTGACGTAATCTCAAACTCTCATTGCAAGAGCAAACTGACCAAAAGTAACACACGATAATAACCTAAGAAAAGATCGAAGATGTAGCGACATCTAGCCTTCAAATGTAAAGAATTTTTTACCATTACCATAGTCGGAAACGTAGAAACTCTAGATTTGTAACCAATCGTCAATAATAAAAACCCCTTTGTTTGTCGAGCACTTGAGAACTTCATATTCAGGGTTGGGCGTTTATGCGTAAAATATAATAGTCTACAACTCAGATAGCACAGACCTCCTAAAAATGTCCATCGAACATTCTAAGAACGTTCAATGTCCTTAGAACATCCTATGGACATTCTTTGGATATCGTGTGCTATCTGGGCATCTACGCGTAAATAATGTAAACTATGTTTTACGTGTCATCTATGTAAACAATCAGTAATTTGTGGATTTTCACACATCGGAGATTTGCATTTTGATTTTGCAATTTTGATTTTTCAGTTGCAATTACTATTAAATATTTTCATAATTAAAATACTACAGTTAAAATACAGAGTTTATTATTTTATAATTTAATTGTTTTATCTTTGCATTATATTGGAATCGTTTGTTCACTCATAATTCTCGTTTGTCCACCCAGTGGAATCGAGTTATTAACAAATAAACATAAAAAATTAGACAGTGACTGCCCTGAGCACTTCTGATTGCATTTTCTTCAAATTGAGCACTGGCAAGATCTGTGAAGTTAGCTGCAGTTAGCACCCCAAAACGCGAATTTTTATAAAATGCCAATGGCATTCGTTTGTCCACGATTTGTCCACTTTTGTCCACCCAACATTTTCGTTTGCTCACCCTTCAAAAAAAAGTTGACTAAATTAAAAAATTGGAAAAAATTTGACATCAGCACCCTCATGAACATTTTTTATTAATTTCTAAGCGGGATACAATTGTCCATGATTTGTCCACGTTTGTCCACCCAAAATTTTCGTTTGCTCATCAGTGTGACATGTTTTCGCGTACTCGCGAAGTTACCCCCTATCCCAGAAAGACGTAGTTCTACGTCAAAAGAATAGTTATTTGT
>NJRL01000317.1:255466-266896 GCA_003063815.1 Aphaenogaster rudis | reverse complement strand
TATTTAAAATGAGCTCTCTCACAAGCTTGCATAAATGCTAAAATGTATAGATAATGTGATTAATAATCTTTAGACTGTCATCTATGACTTAAATTGTTGTTCTTTATGGCACTTCAATAATGTTCAGTTCATCGAAGTTCCAAGAACAATCGAAAGGTAAAATGTTGAAAAAATGGCAATTATTTCACGCTACAGACTTTCAATCTTTGATGTATCCCTGCTTCATCACTTGTCGCATCCTCGGAATATTTCCGTACAAAATCAACACTTCAACCTTCGAGACTTCTAGACAGCGTTACATTCTGCCGACCTTTCTCATCTGCGTCTTTTGCATTTGCGATCTCTTAATTCTCTATAAAATTATTAATAAAACAATCGACTTTGGAGATATAATCAGTAATCTTGAGGCTTCTTGTTTCTATATATTCGGCGGTTTCATAGTGATCATTACGTATGTCTTAAGCGGTCCGAGAATGCGCGTGCTACAAGCCATGTTGGAAATTTCTTTGAAACTACCTCCAGAATCGTATCAAAAGCTTTCCAAATGGATTCATGTGAAGGACATCTTGGGTACTCTCTTCTTAATCACACAGGCATGCATATATTATTACAGAGGAAGTGAACCTTTATTGGTCTACGTGTTAGCAACATACATCACATTGGTAGTGTTTCAAATGGATATGCAATATATGAATTACGTTTGTGTATTAAAGGCCTGTTTTAAGAGAATCAACGACAATTTGGTGCACATGCAAAAGGTCGTTGCAAATAATAAACCGTATGCCCCCACATTGATTTACCACACGCAGCGCAATCAATTCTTGTTGATAGAACTCAATATTTTGAAAAAGCAGCATTTAATAGTCAGCGAAACAGTGCAAATGCTAAACGTGATCTTTAATCTACAGCTCCTTGCTAGTATAATCTTAACTTTTACTGATACCACTTTTGAAGTATATTCTCATGTAGTACAATGGCAAGGTGGGCTGTCCATCATTCTGGATGATGAAATTCGTGACGTATTCTTCATGGTATCTACAGTGTATATCCTTATAAAATTAATATTGATAGTATGGGCCTGCGAAACCGGCAAGAATCAAGCATTTAAGATCGGCACTACTATTCATGACGTACTTAATTGCACCAGCGATAAGCAAATCAAAGAAGAGGTAAAAAAAATAATTTAATTCTATATATTTTGTAATGGAAATATCCCACGTTAATGCCATTTTGTATACATTGAATCAACTTATTTTATATAATTACGTTTTACAATTCTGTATTTTGCAATCCGATGTTGCAGTTGCAGTTATTTTCCTTGCAAATATTGCATCGCGAAAATATATTTTCCGCGAAAGGACTTACCGTGGACACAAGGCTTCTTGCTGCGGTGAGTAATAGACCATTTATCATAATAAGACATAACTTGTTTACTCTTTTGTTTATTTTTAGATAACAGGTAGCATTACGACATACATATTAATCTTGACACAATTTTTGATCATGTCGCATTCTTGCGATGGAAAGACAGCAACCAATATTACCAAAAGAATCTAATTAAAAAGAAATACCTAATAGAAAAGAAAAGAATATCTTTCTAAATATTAGAAATACTCCCTTCTTTATTTATGGTGACTAAAATATAATGTTTTATGTTTGTACAAATATATATATATATAAATGATATTAAGAATAAAACCGATGATATTAAACAAATATAAATATATCTATATATATATATATATATATATATATATAGAGAGAGAGAGAGAGAGAGAAATCGCTTAAAAATACTCTGTTATATACATTAACAATTAGCAAATAAGTTTTTAATGTCTTAATTGTTTAAATATGTATATTGTATAAAACTTTTATATTAAAAATTACGGTAACATAAAAAAATTAAAATATTAAATTTTAAAGTTGTAATGTAGAAAACATTTAGTACCTATGTATAATAAGAACATACAAGTACTATAGAATCAGTTAATCGTATTAATGAATTTTTAGGAACTATTAATGCATGTAGATACTGTGCAGTTAATGATTTCTGGACCTGTATGCATGAAAGATAACTGTATTTCTAGTATAAAGTATTATTACTTTAGGCATTGCACTTTCAGGGTAACAAATGCAGATCGACAAGATTACTTTACTATTAACATACAATCTCTAAGTCATGTATCGATGCAACAATTGCAATTTTAAAGTTATATTCGCCGAATATAGAATAGCAACTATCTGATTAAGTATTCGTTGTGGAAAGATAAACTTAAGACGAATATATTGGGAACACTATAGAAAATTTCTGCAGTCATGCACACACATTAATATCAAAGTTCATCGCTAACATGACCAAAAATTTTTAAATGTGATATCTATGATTTAAACTGTTACCCCATAATTGCTCTCTAAAAACATTCTGCTGATCGTGTTAATTCCTTATTAAAATACTAAGACTGACATAAGGATAGCGAAAAAGAAGAGAAATAGCAGCTTTTTCGAGCCACTGATTTTCAATCCTTGATGTATCCTTTCTTCACTTTCTGCCGCATTCTCGGAATATTTCCGTACAAGATCAACGCTTCGACCTTTGAAATTTCCAGACCGCAGTACATTCTGTCAATCGTTATTATCTGCATTTGTTGTATCTGCGTATTGATAACGCTATACTATCTTAATATATTTTTAACGATTAACACGACTACCCGCTGTTCTTGAGGCTGATTGTTTTTACATGCTCGTTGTGTTTTCCATGCAATTATTGCATCGTGATAATACATTTTCTACCAAACTTCTCAATGTGGACGCAACGTTTCTCGCTACAGTGAATAATCAATCATTTTCTTTAATTAATAAAACGTCTCTTGTTAATCTTTTTTATTTTGGTTTTAATGGTGGGTACCATCACATATATGTTAATTTTAATAAAATTCTTAACCATGTCACATTCTTGCGATAAAAAATCTACAATTAAAATTAAATAAATATTTCCATAAAAGGAGATAGATATAACTAAAAAGATATTTTTTTATACTCATAAAATAGTTATTCGTGTATCTATACATAAATAAAACTTTGCGAGTATCAAAACACACACACACACACACACACACACACACACACACATTAAATATTAATAGAAAATATTAATATTAACATATAGTATTAACATTAAATTCAAAATAAATCTTAAATGTTTTATGTATTTAGATGTATCACAAGTGTGTAATTGTAATAAATTTTTAAGAAAGATGACACTTTCGATTCATTTAATACCTTAAACCATTTAACGTTCTAATTGTTCCTACATTCAAATTAAAAGAATTGATGCAAATATCACAAAATAAGTGCAAAATAAAATCCATTTTTAATATTATAAGAATACATACATTAACAATTTTTAATATAAAAAGGTTTAAATAAGCAGCAGCGTATGATGTAACTATAAATTTGTTTATGCCGCATAGCTTTGAAATTTCATGAAATGAAGTATTAAATAAATGTGTCTTAGCATACATGGAAAGAACGGGTTTTTGCTGAAATATCTAAAAATTTAGCTATACACAAAAATTCTGAAAATAATTTTGTTGTGCATCAAAGTTTTATAATTATATAGGACGCTCTCTCTCTCAAGCTGGTTGCTGAAATGTTCAAACTCTTTGCAACATTACCATTACGCATGAGAGTGTCCTACATTATTATTTTCTTGGTCCAATATAATTATTTTCGAATATGTATCTGGCTAAACTTTTGTAATCTCTCATATGATCTCTAAGGCACGCTTCGCAACTTGACAGCGACTGCTCGTCGTTTACAAGTTGAACTTGTCAGCGCACATATGATTTAATGAAATATATGCTACAGCAACTACACATTATTATGTTATATGTGATATTTACCGATCGAAAAGTGCCATGGTTACTTCACACCTAACACATGATCCTTTCAATCTTGTTTCGCTAGTTGACTTAGCAATTACTTGCAGTTTTAAACTGAAAGTCGCCGGATGTAAATTAAAAATAAAGATTCTGCATCGCTGTATGCATTTGTTGTTAAAAGACCAATTGAATAGTTGTATTTAAAATGAGCTGTCTCAAGCTTGCATAAATGCTAAAGTGTATAAAGAATTTGATTAATAATCCTTAGACTGTCATTTATTACTTAAATTGTTATTCGTCATGATACTTAATTATTATGTTTCCTAATGCGTTTACTTCTTATTTTATCTATTTACTTATTATTATTATGTTATAGTTACAATTATATATATATTTTTTTTCTATGCAAATACTGCATCGAGAGAATGCATTTTCCGCCAAAGGTCTTACTGTGGATGCAACGCTTCTTACTGTGGTAAGTACACGGTTGCTTTAAATAATTAATTAAATACTGTTCCTAAATAATTAAATATTGTTCCTTTTCGTAATTTCTCGTTTAGATAGTGGGCAGCATTATTACATATCTGTTAATCCTAATACAATTCTTGGTCACATCGCACTCTTGCAGTGGAAAGGCTACCGATATTACAGAAATAACGTAATAAAATAAGCAAAAATGAGCATAGAAATTAAAACTATAATTAAAAAACGACTTGTGTTTTAAAACGCTGAAAAGCACTCCTTTTTATCATTATGAGTAGAATGTAGTTCTTCTGTATTTTATACCTGTGTAAAGATTGTTATACATATAAATGTATCGAAACCTTTGAAAAATTTTATATCACATATTGATAGAAAGTTTCAAATCATATTTTAATATTTTTTAGTTTAGTTAATGTATTTTCGAAATGTACCGTATTGGTCATAATAAATATATTTCGGAAAACTGTCACTTTAGGCTTATTATAAATGTCCTATATCTGAACACTCTGCGCTGCAGAAACGGATTGTTGCAAGGTGCAGTACATAATTTTCTGACATATTTTTTCATTATTGCCAGAAAGAGTTAGTTTTTTCTTATTACCAACGAATAATCCACGGAATTTTCCTTTCTATCTATTTGCTTGCAAAATCGTAAAGTTTTCCTCGTCTTACAACCTTTACGATAATATTATTGTTTCCGAAAATGCAAGTAACGAAATTTTACAGGTCTTTTACAAACAATATTATATACAAAAATCAAGTTTGAATTACTATGTTTCAACAGATACTATTTGTAAAATACCTGCATAAATTAAAGTTCAAAATTAAAAGTTGACAGCGATATACTTTTATCTAAAAAGATATGCATAAATATTTTATAATAAATTACGAGTATAGATATTACAATAACATATTATGTAAAATGGAAAATAAAACATCTCTCGAAATCATATCATAAGAATATCAAATATAATACTGTATGGAATATACTCTTTACTGTACACGAACAAGAATGTAGAATTTGGAATTAGGCGTTATTAACAAATCTTTAAAAACTCTAATGCATATAAATATAATACACATCCGACGTCTGCAGTTACATCCATATATATAATTTAACGAGATAAGTGCTACAGCAACTACACACTATTATGTTATACGTAATATTTAAGAGTGATATTTGCCGATCGAAGAATGCCATGGTTACTTCACGTCTAACACATGATCCTTTCAGTCTTGTTTCGCTAGTTGACATAGCAATTTCTTGCAGTTTTCAACTGAAACTCGCCGGGTGCAAATTGACAATAAGAAATCTACATCGGTGTATGAATTTGTTGTCGAAAGCCCAATTGAATAGTTGTATTTAAAATGAGCTCTCTCAAGCTTGCATAAATGCTAAAGTGTATAGATGATTTCATTAATAATCCTTAGACTATCAGTTATAACTCAAATTGCAGTTCTTCATAATATTTCTTCATGATGATGTTCAGTTCATCGTCAAAGTTCCAAAGACAATCAAAGAGTAAAATGTGCAAAAAATGGCAATTATTTCACGCTACAGACTTTCAATCTTTAATGTATCCCTGTTTCATTACTTGTCGCATCCTCGGAATATTTCCATACAAGGTCAACGCCTCGACCTTCGAGACTTCTCGACAGCGCTACATTCTGCCGACCTTTCTCATCTGCGTCTTTAGCATTTCCGAACTCTTAATTCTCTATAAAGTTATTAATAAAACAATCGACTTAGGAGATATAACCAGTAATCTTGAGGTTTTTTGTTACTATATATTCGGCGGTTTCATAGTGATCATCACGTATGTCTTAAGTGGTCCGAGAATGCGCGTGTTACAGGCCATGCTGGAAATTTCTTCGAGACTACCTTCAGAATCGTATAAAAAGCTTTCCAAATGGATTCACGTGAAGGACATCTTGGGTACTTTCCTCTTAATCACGCAGAACTGCATATATTATTACAGAAAACGTGATCATTTCGTGGTCACCATGTTAGCAACGTACATCGGCTTGGTGGTGTTTCAAATGAATATGCAGTATATGAATTGTGTTTGTGTATTAAAGGCCTGTTTTAAGAGAATCAACGACAATTTGGTGCACATGCAAAAGGTCGTTGCAAATAATAAGCCGTATGCCCCCACATTGATTTGCCACACGCAGAACAATAAATTCTTGCTGATAGAACTCAATATTTTAAAAAAACAGCATTTAATAGTCAGTGACACAGTGCAAATGCTAAACGTAATCTTTAATCTACAGCTCCTTGCTACTATAGTCTTGGCTTTTACTGAAACTACTTACGAAATATATTCTCATGTAGTACGATGGCAAGGTGGGCTGTCCATTATTCTGAATGATGAAATGCGTATATATAACGTATTCTTCATAATAGCTATAACGTATGCTCTTATAAAGTTAATATTGATAGCATGGGCTTGCGAAACCGGCAAGAATCAAGCATTTGAGATCGGCACTACTATTCATGACATACTTAATTGCACCAGCGATAAGCAAATCAAAGAAGAGGTAAAAAAAAATCTAATTCTATATTTCTTTTGTAATGGAAATATCCCGCGATATATAATGCCATTTTGTATACATTGAATCTACTTACAATTATATTGTAGTTTATATAATTACGTTTTCCAATTCTGTATTTTGCGGTCCAATATCGCAGTTGCAGTTATTTTCCTTGCAAATACAGCATTGCAAAAATATATTTTCCATAAAAGGTATTTCCGTGGATGCGAGGCTTCTTACTGCGGTGAGTAATAGATCATTTGCTTTAGTAAAAGATAAATCGTTTACTCTTTTGTGTTTATTTTTAGATAGCAGGTAGTATTACAACATACATATTAATCTTGACACAATTTTTGATCATGTCGCATTCTTGCGATGGAAAAACAGCAAGCAATATTACCGAATAACCTAATTAGAAGGAAATATATAACAAAAAGAAAGAAAGTATTTTTCTAAATATTAGAAATACGCTGTTCTTTATATATGGCGACTAAAACATAATGTGTTTGAACAAAATTATGCTATTTGAACAAAAGCATGTGTGTATAAGTATTTATATATATATAGAAAAATCGTTTGAAAATTTTCTATTATGTGCATTAATAATTTAGTTGCAAATAAATCTATAATATGTTTTAATTGTTTAATTATATTGTATAAAGATTTTAAATTAAATATTACGGTAGTAAATATTGACAATTAGAGCCTACACGGAGAAAACTTTGTATTAAAAATTACTATGTATGGCAGTAGCCGTGGACCATTGCTGGAATTATAAAAATTTTTACTATGTTATTATATTAATAATTATTAAACTCTTTTGTGAAAACATAGTAAAAATTTTTATAATTCCAGCATGGTCCACGGCTACTGCCATACATAGTAATTTTTAATATAAAATTTTCTCCGTGTATACAAGAAATCCATTGGAAGGAAGTAAATTTTATGTATTTTTGTCCCCTGAATCCAAAACTGTTGATAAAATTTTGCGCTCGCTTGTATTTTCTAAGATACCACCATGGAAATGAGAAGGAAACGCTGAATTCGCATATTCGGTTTCTCAATCGTGTTTGCTTTATTTATTAAAAATAATACGAATTCATCGTTACTTAGTTGACAATCTACTTGTCATTGCTCACTGTATCCCCTCCTGGTGGAAGAAATTTTCCGATGGCCTCGAAGAAAACAACTATTCGAAAGTTGTAAACCCATGTGGACCCATACAATTATAGACCTCATTTCGCACTGTAAGCAGGGGGTGGTGTGGGGTGGACTTTGCTTTGCCTTGCAAAGTACACGCGTGGGTGGAGTAGGGACTCAGTTGCACTTTCAGGATGACAAATACAGATCGGCGAGGTCACTACTAACATATAATTTCTGAATCATGTATTGGTGCTCGGTGCAACAATTGCAGTTTTAAACTTATATTCGACGAATGTAGAATAACATCATCTGATTTAAGCATTTGTTTGGAAAGATAAACTTAAGACGAATATAGTGGAAAGACTACACTTAGAAAAAAGGTTTTGCAGTTAAGCACACACATTAATGCCAAAGTGTATCGCTAACATAAATTTTTAAATTGTTATATCTATGATTTAAACTGTTGCTTTATAATTGCTCTCTAAAAACATTCTGCTGATCGTGTTTAATTCGTCATTGAAATTCTAAGGCCAACATAAGAGTAATTTTCCGATGGCCTCGAAGAAAGCAACTATTCGAAAGTTGTAAACCCATGTGGAACCATACAAATATAGACCTCGTTCCGCACTGTAAGCAGGGGATGGTGTGGGGTGGATTTCGCTTTGTCTTCCAAAGTGCACGCGTGGGTGGGGGAGGGACTCCGCCCCTCCCCCTGCACCACCGTATCGAAAAAAATCTAACTTAATCCAAACCTATTTCTGATTTGAAACTAAAATTTGGTTTAGATTAAGTAAAATTTTTTGGGGTGCGGGTGCAGGGGAGGGGCTCCGCCTCTCTCCCGCCTAAACGTGTACTGTGCAAGGCAAAGCAAAGTCCTTGATAACATATATCAAAGTCAAGGCGCTGCCCTATACTACCAAAATTGGCAGTATCTCTCAAACCACAAGAGAACGTCAATTCTTATGAGTTGATTTGGATTCAGCAGACAAAAAACCTCAAAAAACTCGCGAATCTAACCGTTTTCCATATACGACCTAATTGTCGATATTTACTCTATTACGGTAACATAAACAAAATAAAAATATTAAATTTTAAAGTCGTAACATTAAAGAGAACATTCTTGAACATTCAGTATGTATAATAAGAACATACAAAACTACAGGTACTATAAAATCAGTTAATCATATAAACCAATTTTTAGGAACTATTAATGCATGTAGATACTGTGCAGTTAATGATTTTTGCATCTTGTATGCATGTAAGGTTACTATATTTGTAGTATGTTATAGCAATAATGCATTACTACTTTATGCGTTGCACTTTCAGGGTGACAAATACAGATCGACAAGGTTACTTCATTACTAACATCAATCTCTGATTGTGAATCATGTATCGTTGCTTAGTGCAACAATTGCAGTTTTAAACCTATATTCGACGAATGTAAAATAGCATCATCTGATTTAAGCATTTGTGTGGAAAGATAACTTAAGATGAATATAATGGAAAGACTACACTTAGAAAAAAGCTTTTGCAGTTACGCTCACACATTAATGCCAAAATGCATCATTAATTAAGAATTTTTAATTATCTATGATTTAAACTGTTGCTCTATAATTGCTCTAACGACATTCTGCTGATCATGTTTAATTCGTCATTGAAATTCTAAGGTCATCATAAGGGTAACGAAAAATAAGAGAAATAGCAGCTCTTTTAAGCCATCGATTTTTAAAACCTTGATGTATCCTTGTTTTATTTACTGCCGAATTCTCGGAATAATTCCGTACAGGACTTCAACGCTTCGATCTTTGAGATTTAATTTCCAGTCCGCAGTACATTCTGTCAACCGTTATTATCTGCATTTGTTGCATCTGCGTACTAATAATGCTATATCATTTTAATATATTTTTAACGATCAATACGTCTACCACTGTTCTTGAGGCTGATTGTTTTAAAACTTTATACTATGCGTGTATCGAAACACACACACATTAAATATTAATATTAACATATAATATTGACATTAAATTTAAAATAAATCTATAAATTTTTTATGTATTTATATATATATATATATATATATAGATGTATCACAAGTGTGTGAATAAATGTCTAAGAAAGATGACACTTTCGACTCATTCAATACCTTAAACAATCTAACATTGTTCCTGCATTCAAAGTATAAGAACCAATGCAAATATACAAAATAAAGTTCATTTTTGATAATATAAGAAGACACACACACACCTAAACACTTTTTAATATAAAAACGTTCAAATAAGCAGCAGCGTATGATGTAACCATACATTTGTTTATGCCGCGTAGTTTTGAAATTTTATAAAATGAAGTATTAAATAAATGCATCTTACTTAGCACATATGGAAAGAATGGGTTTTTTCTGGAGTATCTAAAAATGTAGCTATATACAAAAATTCTGAAAATAATTATGTTGTGCATGAAAGTATTACAATTATATAAGACGCACTCTCTCAAGCTGGTTGCTAGAATGTTAGAACTTTTTATAACATTATTATTATGCTTGAGAGTGTCCTACATTATTATTTTCTTGGTCCAATATAATTATTTTCGAATATGTATCTGGCTAAACTTTTATAATCTCTCATATGACTTCTAAGGCATGCTTCGCTACTTGACAGCAACTGCTCGTAGTTTACAAGTTGAACTGGTCAGCGCACATATGATTTAATGAAATATATGCTACAGCAACTACACATTATTATGTTATATATGATATTTACCGATCGAAGAGTGCCATGGTTACTTCACACCTAACACATGATCCCTTCAGTCTTGTTTCGCTAGTTGACATAGCAATTACTTGCAGTTTTAAACTGAAAGTCGCCGGATGTAAATTGAAAATAAAGATTCTGCATCGCTGTATGAATTTGTTGTCAAAAGACCAATTGAATAGTTGTATTTAAAATGAACTCTCTCAAGCTTGCATAAATGCCAAAGTGTATAGATAATTTGATTAATAATCCTTAAACTGTCATTAATGACTTAAATTGTTGTTCTACATGATACTTCGATGATGTTCAGTTCATCGTCGAAGTTCCAAGGACAATCCAAGAATAAAATGTGCAAAAAGTGGCAATTATTTCACGCTATAGACTTTCAATCTTTGATGTATCCCTGTTTCATTACTTGTCGCATCCTCGGAATATTTCCATACAAGGTCAACGCCTCGACCTTCAAGACTTCTATACGGCGTTACATTCTGCCGACCTTTCTCATCTGCGTTTTTTGCATTTACGATCTCTTAATTATCTACAAAATTATTGATGAAACAATCGACTTTGATGATATAACCGACAATTTTCAGGAGATTTGTTACTATATATTCGGCGGTTTCATAGTGATCATTACGTAT
>NJRL01000317.1:202448-214778 GCA_003063815.1 Aphaenogaster rudis | reverse complement strand
AAATATAAATCGTTTACTCTTTTGTTTATTTTTAGATAACAGGTAGCATTACGACATACATATTAATCTTGACACAATTTTTGATCATGTCGCATTCTTGCGATGGTAAAACAGCAAGCAATATTACATCGCAACAGACACATTAAATATTAATATTAACATATAATATTGACATTAAATTTGAAATAAATCTATAAATGTTTTATATATATATTTTTATATATATATAGATATATGACAAGTGTGTGAGATTGTAATAAACGTCTAAGAAAGATGACACTTTCTACTCATTTAATACCTTAAACAATCTAACGTTTTCATTGTTCCTGCATTCAATTTATAAGAATTGATGCAAATATCATAAAATAAGTACAAAATAGAGTTCATTTTTGATAATATAAGAAAACACATATTAACACTTTTTAATATAAAAACGATCAAATAAGGAGCATCGTATGATGTAGCCATACATTTTATGCCACGTAGTTTTGAAATTTTATAAAATAAATTCTTAAATAAATGTGCCTTACCATATATGAAAAAATGGTTTCGCTAAAGTATCTCAAAATTTAGCTAGATATAGAAATTCTAAAAATAATTATGTTGATGCATCAAAATGATTATGTAGAACGTTCTCTCAAGTTGGTTGGTGAATTGTTAAAACTTTTTGCAACATTGTCATCATACTTGAGTGTCCTACATAATTATTTTCAAATTTGTATTTAGCTAAATTTTTGAATATTTCAGCAAAACCGTCCTTTCGTGTATATAAATTTTTGATTGATTTCATTTTACATTTTATACACATATTATACATTTTTTAATAGCAATCATCCGATTTAAGCATTTATTGTGGAAAGATAAACTTAAGACGAATATAGTAGAAAGATTACACTCAGAAAAAAGCTTTTACAGTCACGCTCAAATTAATGCCAAAGTGCATCGCTAATGTGACTAAGAATTTTTAAATTGTTGTCTATGATTTAAATTGTTCCATAATTGCTCTTTAAGAACATTCTGCTAATCATGTTTAATTCGTCATTGAAATAGACTTAAGTCTTCGTCCTTTGCGATTTCCAGACCGCATTCTATCAGCTGTTATTATCTGCATTTGTTACATCTGCTTAGTGATAATGCTGTACAATTTTAATATATTTTTTACAATCAATGTGAGATGTCTACCCGTTGTTCTTGAGGCTGACTGTTTTTACATGCTCGGCGGTTTTATAGCAGTCGTCACGTATATCCTGAGCGGTTCACGAATGCGCTTACTTCAGTCTGTGCTGAAGATCTCTTCAAGATTGCCTCCAAAGTCGTATTAGAAGCTATCCAGGTTGATCTGCGCGAAGGATACCCTCGGAATTTTTTGCTTAGTTGGACACGCGCCGACATATTTCGTCGTGATGCATATAAATGTTTTCCTCATAATGTTCAACATATATATCATCATGATGGTGTTTCAGATGAATTGGGTTTGTATATTGAAAGCTCGTTTCGAAAGAATCAACGACAATCTGGTACACATGCAGAATTCGTGGTAAAGAATGAGAAAGATGTGCTCAGCCTGATTTACCACAAGCAGACAAATCTCTTTTTACTGATGAAGCTCAAGGCAGTAAAGAAGCAACTTACGATCAACAATACAGTACACATGCTGAATATGATCTTCAGTTTGCAGCTTCTTGCTACGATAATCAGGACCTTCTTCGAAATAACTTACGGCTTGTACTTCCATATTATGGCGGCAAAGAGAAATATCCATGAGCAGGATTTTGAAAATATAATATTGCGCATACTTTATTTTATATATGACACACTTCTTTATAAAAACAATACTAATAGTATGGGTCTGTGAGATAAATAAAAATCAGGCTCTGTAAATTAGTACTTCTATTCACGATATGTGTAATAGCACTACCGATGAACAAATAAAACAAGGTTATACGATAAACAATTAAATATTTATATTTAAAAACATGTGTTAATAGTATCTCGTATGCTAAAAATTTTTCATATATTAAATCTACAAATTCATAATTATATTTCTAAATTCTATATGTAATTATTTCGCGATTGCAACTACAATTGTTTTCCTTGCAAATACAGCACTGGGAAAATGCATTTTCCGCGAAAGGTCGTACTATGGATGCGAAGTTTCTCGCTGCGGTGAGTAATCTATCATTTGTTCTTTATTAAATATATATGTATATATATATATATAATGTATTAGTTCGCGAACGCGTGTGCGATTATAATTGCAGATAGTGAGTGGCACATCATCACGTTTATATTAATTTTAATACAATTCTTGCATATGCAGAAATTTTGTGACCAAAAAACGACAATTCATATTACGCGAGCAATCTAATTAAAGAAGATGTTATTAATATTTGGTTTTCATATATTAGACTTTCCTTTTTATCATTATAGGTAGAAAATATAATCTATATTTCGTACAGAATCACACAACATAAATATGATTTCTATACATATATGTATATATAAATCATATTAAAATCGTATATCATATAATATATATTTAGAATTAATAACATAGGTAAAGATTTTAATATTTTATTTACTTTAGTGCATTATATTTAACATAGTAAGTATATTAATGAAAAATATGTATTAATTGGACATGACATACATTCTAATTTTTATTTGTCCTTTTGTTAAGATTCAAATATATTAAATATTAAGAAAATGTCAATAATACAATACAATTTTTGAATGTATACATTTTGGAGATATATGTAATTAATATCCCAAATTTTGTTTATGATGATATATTGTACATTGTAATAATGGTAATATAGTAATACAAATATAAACAAGAATTTAATTAAACTTTGGTTTCATTGACACCACATTGGCGGCGGCGATATTACAATGGAAATTAGCGGTAAATGCAATCCTTGGTATCCAAAATTGTATTTCAATAATCTACACTGCAAGAACGGATTGCTTTGTTACAACTTCGAAAATAACGTTTTTATTTAGTAAAAAAATACAAAGAAAATTTGATTTTTACATGATCAAGAAAGCCATAAATAAGAATCGAACCTGTCATGCTTTAAAATTATATTTACTTAATGATAGGATTAATTAGAGAGACAAGTATACATTTTTAATTTTTATCCAATACTTTAACATTAAATTATTTATATTTCATCAATATATCAATTGCTTTTACAAATACACATACATATATATTATTTTTTATCAAAACTAATAATATAATTATATTTATGTTACGTCAACTTCATAACTAAAAAAGGAATTTACAATTCTTACGATATAAATTTAATTATTTATATTTTATTAGAAATGTTTTTAATTATCTTCATCTAATATGTCAATTTTAATTTATCTTTATTTTAATTCTATAATTTCACATATATTCATTATATCTTCCATTATATAAGTAACGTAATTATATTTAAAGTGGATTTATATCCAACATATATAAACAATTTAAACTACTTGAAAGTATATTTCGAGTTTCATTTATCAAATGACAATTTGATTAAATTTTCATTGAGAGTCGTAATGTCATTGATGCATTATCGTAATGAGCATTAACGCCTTCCGCTACTCTATTTTCTTTCATTGTCTCTAAAGTATAGAACATCAGGCCAAGAGGCATCGTCTTTTGAGGTTTCTAAACCGTGTTACATTCTGAGTATTATTGTTTTGTGCGCGGTCTGTGTTTATGAGCTGACACTATTCTATAAATTCAATCTTTAACTGAGTTAGCTTTTTGGTTATGTAACTTTTAACGTAACTAAAATAAATTTATAAGCAATTAATTTCAACTTAATTTAGTTCAAAAAAATATTAACTTACCCAACCCTGCAACAATTACTGCGCTGTATGTAGTAGCATGTGTAGCTTTTGAATTTTCGTCAATATCACTCAATTGGACTCTTGGAATTTGGCAGTATTGTGCAATACAATATAATGATACTTTCGTATAAGATATTATGTAGAAGTAAAGTTTAATTTATTTGAAATTTATGTATTGTAATATACCATCACCACTACAAATTAAGCTCAGAAATAAATACGGACGATATATTTATAATCGAATAAAAGATATATACCGATATTTTTATATTAAAAATTAAAGTAACTAATATTAAAAAATCAATGTTATTAATTATTCACATTGTGGAATAGAAATGCCAAACGTCTTAATTTAAAATAGGACAATGTTTTTTAAAAGTTTTCAAAACTACTAATTTATGTAGATTCTAAGTAGTCGATGCTTTCTATTTTTATATAACCCGCGATAATGTGCTGGATAATTATTCGTATGTCAACAATTACTGTATTAGTTTATACGCGCATGCGCTCCAGAAGTTATAGACGCTGATCGAAGAAAGCCATTCACTTCATGACTAACAAATGATCTTTGAGTCGTGTCTCGCTGCTCGATGCAGCAACTACGTATACATTGCAATTTTTTGCAATGTAGTTTTAAATTTAATTTGCCAGGTGTAAATGGACCACGCGCAGTGCATATCAATTAACATACTTGTGGTGGAAAGACGAAGTTAAAGACAACTTACTTAGAAAAAGAGTTCTTGCAATAACGCTCGTATTAATGTCAAAGTGCATTAACAATGACAAAGTGATTAATAATCTTTAAGGATTAGTTATTATTAATAGATCAAGTTGTTGTTCTCCAATAACATTCTGTTAATCATGTTTAATTTGTCGTAGAAACTCGAAAGAGAAGCCAAGGGAGAAAATACGAAAAAGATGGCTATTCTACGCCACGGACTTTCAATCCTTGATGTACCTCAATTTCACTTTCTGCAAAATTCTTGGAATATTTCCGTACAAGATCAAAAGTTCGACTTTTGAGATTTCCAAGTCACGTTATATTCTGTGGACTATCATTACCTGTGCTATCTGCATTTATGAGCTGATGATGTTCTATGAACTCAACTTTTCTGGAAGAATCAGGCTGGACACACCCAAAACTATTACGTATAACAGCCATTTTATACTTGGAGCATTCATAGTGATTGTCTGGCATGTTTTGGGCGGTTCGCGGATGCGTTTGCTTCAGACTGTACAAGAAATTTCATCGAGACTGTCCCCGGAGTCGTATCAGAAGCTCTCCAAACTAATTCATGCCAAAGACATCTTCAGTTTTTTCTTTTTATTGTGGCAATCGTTGATGTTATTTTTAAATTATTCTGAGATGGCCATTAATACCTCATTCGAGCCATTGAGATTATACATCGCCATGATAGTGTTTCAGATGGATATGATGTATATGAATTGTGTTTGTGTCTTAAAGGCCTGTTTCAAGGAAATCAATAACAATCTGGAGAATTTGCGAGAGCTCGTGGTGAAAGATATCTCTAGATGGATCTATCACAAACAGAGAAATCCATTCATGCTGACGGAACTCAAAGCTCTGAAGAAACAACATCTGATGATCAGTAACGTAGTACAGATGTTGAACATAAACTTCAGCCTGCAGCTTCTCGTTACCATAGTCATAGTCTTCAAGCAAATCACTTTCTTCCTATATTTTCATATAGTGCAATGGCATGGTGGGATATCCATTGCTATAGATAAACAGATTCATAGTGAATTCTTCGTATCGCACATAATGTATTATTTTACAAGAATAACATTGATAGTGTGGGCTTGCGAAACCGGCAAGAATCAAGCCGTAGAGATCAGCACCACTGTTCACGATATGCTTAATACTACCAATGATGAGCAAATAAAATATGAGGTAATAAAAAAATGCTATTTGTATATTTTTTTAAAAATATTTAGTGGACTATGTGTTTTTATGTATTAAATTTAACACATTTACAAATAAATTTTCTAATCTTATCTATTCTTTGATCTGTCGTTACAGTTGCAGCTCTTTTCATTGCAAATATTGCATTGCGAAAATACTTTTTCCGCGAAAGGTCTTACTGTAGATGCGAGACTTCTTACTACGGTAAGTAAGCGATAATTCGCTTTATTCAATTAAAAATACATGTTGTTTATTTTGCAATTTTATTTTAGATGGTGAGTTATATCACCACATACCTATTAATTTTAATACAATTCTTGATTGCTTTACATTCTTGCGATGGAAAGACTGCAATCAATGTTACAGAAGCGATTTAATTAAAAGAAAATATATAATTGAGAAAAGAAATGCATAGATATTGAAGCTCTTGGTTTTCACATATTAGATATTTCCTATCGTTGTAAGTAGAAATACAATCGTTCGATTTTTCTACTTCTATACAGACATATGTATATATGTACATATTACAGATATGGATAAAAACATATCAAATATATATATTAACAATGAATGACATAAATAGAGTTTTAACATTTTACTTGCTTAAGTGAATCGTATAAGATATAATAAACAGCTAGATGAAAAATATCGCTTTTTTCATTAACTACCCTTCAATTAATTTTTATTTTACTTGAATTATTTTTATATAGTATTTTTCATGAAAAATTAACAATTATTCTTAAAGTAAATTTAACATTTCGAAAGTAATTTAAACAATATATTAAATGTAAACAATGTTTGTTATTCAAGTTTATAATTTATCAATAAAAATTTAATTAAACGTTCGTTAATATGACAAATATGACAAATGAATACAAAGATAATATCTGGCTGTTTGACACACCATTTGCCCTTATTGTTGCTGAAAAACAGAAGTCAGCCATATTGAAATAATTTCTTATTCATAAACCGCGTATCTGATAATTTCACATCGATCGAAGAAATACATCTAAATTCTAATTTAGATATTAGTTAGATTAATTCCAATCTAGAAAATAGCATTGGCCTTGCATTACAATTCGATTCATCCACATTGCTCCTGTTATATTTGTTTATTGATAATGTCTAAAATTTACGATACTTTAATTTAATAATGAGCGTAGTTTAGGCACAAGTTTTATTTATTACACTAAAAAAGACTTGGTGAAAACAATTTATAAATCACAATCACTTGCAAAATTTAGTTAAAAAAATAATTATCGGTGACTTTAACTCGAGTAAAAAATATGTATAATTATTTTTATTAAATATTATCATATTTATAAATATTGTTACGATTAATATTTTATATTAAATATCATTATTATATAAAATAATGTATAAAAACAGAAACTGAAATATTTCAAAGTTACGGTATGAAAATAGTGTACAACCTTGCTTTCAATTAGACAATTGTTATTAATAATGTTTTATATACCCCTAATTCACGTTGATGTCACATCAATATTTTCTGTTTTATATATGCTCATATAACTTATATGCTCTATATATGCTGGATGATGTGTCACATGTCATAGCGATTATACTTCATTACTTTATGTGCTGTATCTCAAGGGTAATAAGTGCTGATCGAAGAACGTCATTCTTATTTCATGGATAAAAAATAATTTCTGAACTCTGTCTTATTATTCCATACAAAAACTGCTTGCAGTTTTAAATTTAAACTTGTCCAGTGTAGACCGATCACGAGGAATGCGTGCTAGTTTATGTATTCGTCGTGTAAAAACGGTCTTGAAGATTACACTTCGAACAAAAGCAATCATTGTATTAAGAAAGTATATCAACGTAATGAATAATTATTAGACTGTTGTCTATAATATACATAGCAATTCGCACTTGACATTCCGCTGATCATGTTCAATCCATTGTCGAAATTCCAAAGACGAGTCAAGAGCAAAATATGGAAAAAATGGCAGCTGTTCCACGCTACGGACTTTCAATCTTTGATGTATCCCTGTTTCACTTTCTCCCGCATTCTTGGAATATTCCCGTACAAAATCAATGCTTCAGTCTTCGAGACATCAAGACCGCGTTATATTCTTTTAACTATCATTATTTGCATCACCTGCGTTTACCATCTGAAACTAATTTATGAAGTCAACATGTTAAGTCCTAAGATTGAAGTAGCCAGAAAAATTCAAGATACTTTCTTTTATATGCTCAAAATTTTTATAGTAATCGCCTCGTTTGTTTTGAGTGGTCGACGAATACGGTTACTACAGACCATATTTGAAGTCTCTTCAAAATTGCCTTCGAAATCGTATAAGAAACTATCTAAGTTCATACACGCCAAGGATATTTTCTTCATCATAGGCCCAATATTGATAATATTGATAAATTTCTATACACAAATTAATTTGTTCATTATAATGGAGTGGTATATGAATTTCCAAATATCTCAGTTCAATATGTTATACGTGAATTGTGTTTGTGTATTAAAAGCCTGTTTCAAAAGAATCGATGACAATCTGACGAATCTATGGAAGCTTGTGATAAACAATAAGTCACATGTTCCTAGACTAATTTACTACCAGCAAAGAAATTCACTTCTGTTGGAAGAACTCAAAGATCTGAAAAAGCAATATTTAATGGTTAGCAATATAATGCCGATGCTGAATATAATTTTCAGTCCGCAGCTCCTCGCAACTATAGCCATAGCCTTTATCGAGATTACTTTCGAAATATACTTCAGTATGGTGCAGTGGACAAACGGGCTATCTATCAATCTAATTAAGCAAATTCATAATACATTTTTAATATCCTACATGACGTATCATGTCACAATAATAGCGTTGATAGTCTGGGCCTGCGAAACCGGCAAGAATCAAGCCATAAAAATTAGCACCACTGTTCACGATGGTCTTAACAGCACCAGCGACGAGCAAATGAAACATGAGGTACTAAAAACTTTAATTTCTATTTATCTCTTTTAATATTCCAAATAATGATACAATATTTAATAAATAAAATACCACACAATTTATAATTACTTTCCTCAAATCTATTAGTAAATTTTTCTCTGACATTGCAGTTATATCTGTTTTCATTGCAAATACTGCATCGCGAGAACACATTTTCCGCAAAAGGTCTTAATGTGGATGCGACACTTCTCACTGCAGTAAGTAACCAATTATTTACCTTAATATGAATTGATTTAAATACTTTAAAAATAAACGGCATTTATTTTTTATTTTTTTAGATGGTGGGCACTATTACCACATATTTTATAATTTTAATCCAATTCTTGATCATATTGCATTCTTGTGACTGAGACTGTAATCAATATGTTATAGAAATAATCTAATTTAAAAAATACATAATATAAAGATGCATTTTTTAAAGCTGAAGATATTATCTTTATTATCATTTTGAATGTAACATAATCGCCCAATGTTTTATATTTATATAAATACACTTAAAGATATATATGAATATACAAGGGTGAGTCAATATTTATCCGCAATCTATTTTTTAAAATTTTTTATAAGTACAATAGAGAATTACAAATACATCATTTTTTCACGTAATCCCCTTGCTTTTCAAAGCACTTAATCCAGCGTTGCATAAGATCGTTTATGCCTTCAGAAAAAAAAGTTTTCCGTTGCGTGTTCAGCCATGCATACACCGCATCATTTACCTATTGATTCGAAGGAAATCAATGATTTTTTTAGAGCTTCTTTTACTGACCCAAACAAATGGTAATCCGAAAGGGCGAGGCTTAATTGTCGAAAGGGGTTTTGATGTTTGATCCATTAAAAGAAGCTTTAATTGTAAGAGGTTGCCGGTTTCCTTCGAATCAACACTTGAAAGATATGGTGCATGTGTAGCTGACCACAAAACCGAAAACTTTTTTTTGAGGACAAACAATTTCAATTTTACATAGAAAGTCAGGATATCCTGATTATCAGTTAGGTTCCATTTACGCAGCGTGATGAGCACATTTTCATTTTTGAAGAGATAACAGGTCTTTTAACTATAATACAGGTTTATCTGAGCTCAAGCAACTGATCCTTCAAAACCTATTTGTTCATATCGAATTCATAACTAATTTAATAAAATTTTCATTCATACGTAATTTTTACTCGCCAAACAGCTGAAAAGGATTCAGCGAAGTCGAAAAGTTCCGTTTATTTAAAGATTGGACAAATATATTTATTGAAAATTATATCTTTGTGTTGCTCGTTATTGACCTTTTATTTTGTTTAATTTGTTTGAATATTCTAGTCTAAAATCGAATAGCTGGTATTTACGAATCTTTGAAAAACTAACAGTTATGTAGATATGTCGCTTCCTTTGTATGTGCAATGATTATGCAATTAATGTGGATATGATTTTCCTAATAAGCGATCTATATGTGCAGAATGATGTCATATATTATTGATTACAACAATTACATTCCATTACTTTCTGCGTCCCATCATAAGGATAATATGTGTTGTTCGAAGAACTCCATGGTTACTTCACGCCAATAAATAATTCGTGTCTTGTGATACGTAGTAACAACTTGCAGTATTAAACTTAAACTCATCGGATACGGTTAGGCTACGAAGAGTCCATGTCAGTTCTCGCATTTGTTGCGGACAAACAAAGAGGAAGACTACACTTAGAAAAGAAGCTTTTGCAATAACGCTCACGTTAAAACTAAAATGGCAATGGGATATTTACGTAATTGGTCACAGAACTAACAATTTTCGAGCAGTTCTTCCACGAAACGTCAGTGATCATGTTGAGTCCGTCATCGAAATTCCAAAGACGAGTCAAGAGCAAAAAAGAAAGAAAGAAATGGTGGCTATTCCATGCCAAGAACTTTCAATCCTTGATGTATCCTTGTTTCATCTTTTGCTACATCCTTGGAATATTCCCGTACAAAATCAATGCTTCAGTCTTCGAGACATCAAGACCGCGTTATATTCTTTTAACTATCATTATTTGCATCACCTGCGTTTACGAACTGGCAAGTCTTTATGAAGTCAACATAAGAACTAAGACTGTAGTAGCCAGACAAATTCAGGCAAATTGCTTTTATATGCTCGGAGGTTTCATAGTAATTGTCTCGTTTATCTTAAGTGGTCGACGAATGCGTTTACTTCAGACTATATTGGATATCTCTTCAAAATTACCTCCGAAATCGTATGAGAAACTATCTAAGTTGATACATGTTAAGGATATTTTCGGATTTATCTTATTAATAGGCCAAACGTTGATATCATTTCTACATTTCCGTCAACAAGATGAATTTCGTTGGTTTTTTACGATGGAATTTTACATCAACCTCCAGATATTTCAGCTGAATATGCTATACGTGAATTGTGTTTGTGTATTAAAGGCCTGTTTCAAAAGAATCGATGAAAATCTGACGAATTTGCGGATGCTTGTGATAAATGATAAGTCGCATATTCCTAGATTGATTTACTACCATCAAAGAAATCCACTTTTGCTGGAAGAAGTCAAGATTCTGGAAAAACAATATTTGATTATTAGCGATACAGCGCAGATGCTGAATATAATTTTCAGTCCGCAGCTCCTCGCAATCATAGCCATAGCCTTCATCGAGATTACTTTCGAAATATACTTCAATATGGTGGAGTGGAAAAACGGACTGTCTATTAGCCTGACTAAGCAGATACGTAACACATGCTTGATGTCGTACATAATGTATCATGTTACAAATATAGCAGTGATGGTATGGGCCTGTGAAACCGGCAAGAATCAAGCTATAAAGATTAGCACTACAGTCCATGATGTTCTTAACAGCACCAGTGACGAGCAAATCAAAGATGAGGTATTAAAAATTTTAATTTCTATTTAGGGGAAGGCGGGGCATAATGGGACCACGGGGTATAATGGGATATGGTCGATATCTCTTCACAGAGATGCTGCCATGTAATGAAATGTATGGAAATTATTACTCTTAGATGTCCCTACCCGCGTGCTGTTATCAGTTTCCATATTATTTTTAGCTGAAAGATGCTAGAAATTATTTAATGCGTTCGCTATATTCTCCGCGACTAAGTTACAGTTTTTTTGAGACATTTACATATGGTAAGCAAAAATTCTATTTCTTATTACTGTAAGTATATTTACGTTATTAAATGATCTTTTCTTGTCAATTTAGTAAAGTGTCTGTGCAAATATCGATTGTCTGTGGTGATTTATATTACCTAAAGTAATCTTATACATTTCAGGCCATAACGGGACATTTGTTTTATTTTTCCTTTTCATAGATATATCAGTATATATGTTATGTTTGGTACAATATGTTGTACCAAAAATTATTGCACCACATTTTGATTTTCATTTATCTATATTGTAATAATATTTATTTATATTTTAATGAGAAAAATGTAGATATACTATAATAAGAAAAGTGTAATAATTATTATTAATTAAAAGTGTAATAATACATTTTTACATATATTGTGTGTTGTAAAATTCATTTCTAAGAAGTTTTGGACATTAATATTTGAGAAATAAACAAGTTTCATAAGGTATCCCAT